>APFE030312636.1:28261-54142 GCA_000404065.3 Pinus taeda
TCTAATTTTAAAATTTGATCATGTCTAAGTTGGATAGAAGAAGAGGGTCTTTCTTCAATAAACTGAACTAGGGCTAGAGAAGGAAGCGCTAAATTGGTCAGTAGTACTGCTTCTTTCCTGTAGACAAGGTTGAATGGGGAAGTACCTATAGAGGCCTTCTGCGTTAATCTATCAGCCCATAGTGCGAATACTAAAGATTTGTGCCAGTTTTTATGATTTTGTTCGATAGTTCGCTTAATGATTTTGAGTAGATTTTTATTGGTAGATTCTGCTAGACCATTACCCTGGGGATAGTAATTTGCAGAATATTTCAATTCAAATCCTCTTTTGATAGCCAACTCAAACATGGCATTTCCAGAAAAATAAGATGCATTATCAAAAACAAGAGCATTTGGGACACCAAACTTGGTAATGATGAACTGGTCTATGAATTCTATAATTCCTTCAGAGTTTGTTGTCTTTAATGGAATTGCTTCAACCCACTTGGTAAAGTAATCAATAGCAGTAAGGATATACTTGTGTTGTTTGGAGGATTGTGGAGTTATCTCTCCAATGATGTCTAGTCCCCATTTTTCAAAAGGTTGATCGATATTAACTGGTTGCAAAGGAAAAGCTGGTTTGCTTTGTCTTCCACTGGAGACTTGACAACTTCGTCATTTCCTTACATACTCATAGGTATCTCTGAATAAGGTGGCCAGTAATATCCAGCATGGATGATTTTATGAGCTGTTGTGTCAGCTCCAAAATGTCCTCTAGCTGGTCCATCGTGTAGTTCCTGAAAAACCTTTTGCGCTTCAGGTTTCTCTAGTCATCTTAATAAAATTGAATCATAGTTTTGCCTAAAAAGCACATCATCAATGATAAAGAAGTTTTTTGACTTTAATATAACAACCCGTTTGTTTTTATAAGAAAGATTAGGAGGTGCATGCCCATTTTTCAAATAAAAGATTAAATCTGCATATTAAGATTCAGAATCGGTAATACTTATCTGGTTGATTTCTTCAATATGATCTGTATCACCTGATTCAGGAATGTTGGATGCTCCTGCTAATAACCTGCAAAAACCTTGGCCTCTAACAATATTTGTTGGCTTGATTTCCAAGTCATATTCTTGAAATGTTGTAACCCAGTTTGCCCTTTTTTCACCCAATTCTCTTTGGATTAGTAATTGCCTTACTGTAGAAAAAGGAACTATTACTTTTGTATGGGCTTTTAGAAGGAAGGGCCTGTGGTGTTTGATGGCTTTATACACAACAAAGGCTTGTTTTTCAACTTCGGAGTAATTTAGTTCTGCACCCTGAAAATTTGAGCTAAAGAATGAAATTGGTGCTTCCAAGTTGTGATCGTTGATTTGAGTGAGTACCACTGCATAAGAAAAATCGGATGCGATAGTGTACAATGTGAAATGATTAGAAAAATTAGGAGTGTTTAAAGCGGGGGCATTGATTATTGATTGCTTGATTAAATCAAATGCTTCTTTTTCCACAGTCCCCCATCTAAACACTGAATTTTTCTTAATCATGGTTTGTAATGGTAAAATTATATGAGAAAAATCGAGAACAAATCTTTTGACAAAGCTGATTTGACCTAAAAATGACTGCATAGATTTTTTGTTATGAGGAAATGGGATTTCAGAAATTTCTTTAATCCTGTCGGGATCAATATAAATACCATCTTTGGAAACAATAAAGCCTAAGAGCTTTCCTTGATCTAGAGAAAAGAAGGAATTTTTGGGATTAAGTGAAATACCATACCTTCTACAGCGTTCAAAGATTTGATTCAAATCATGTAAATGGTTAGATATCTTTTTAGAAAATACAGTGATATCATCTAAGTAGACAACTACTTTTTTGTTGATCAATCCTTTAAAATCTATATCCATTGCTCTTTGGAATGTAGCTCCTACGTTAATAAGTCCAAAAGCCATTTTCTGATAGGCGTAGGTTCCCCATTTTGTTTTGAAAGTAGTTTTGAGTCTGTCGTCAAGATGAACCAGAACTTGGTTATATCCTGAAAAACCATCTAGAAAGGGCATTAGTTCAGAACCTGCTACTGAGTGGAGTATTTGCTCCATGGTAGGTAATGGGAAATTATCTTTTTGACTTGCCTTATTCAGATTTCTGAAATCAATACAAATCCTAATGTCACCATTCTTCTTCCTAACGGGCACCATGTTGGAGACTCATTTTGAGTGCCAAACAAGAAAAATAATCTTTGCTTTTAAGAGTTTATTGAGTTATGATTTTATCTGAATCTCTAAGTTTGGATGTATTTTCCTCAATTTTTGTTGAACTGGTTTTTGTTCAGGTAGCATTGGAATGGTATGCTGTATGATAGATGTATCATATGTTTTTAACATCATCATACTTCCAGCGAAGACATGTTATTTTTTTTCTTAATAATCTAATAAATGTTTTTCTTTCCTGTTCAGAAAGTCCTAATCCTAAATTGATATTTTGAGGGTTCTGCTCAGTACCAAGATTTATCAATTCAAACCTTAAGGTAGAACTTTGGAGTTTTGAATTGGTTACATGTTTGAACCTATCTTTAATGTCATAGAGATCTTCAAGTTTAACCATAGGTTTTGGTATGGAGTTTTCCTCATGCATTTCTTTCATCTGAAGATCATGATCACTTTCATCAATGATATGATCATTGTAGGATTTGTCGGAAGTTAAGAAATGTAGAATGTCTTCATCGTGGTTGAATACTCTCGAATTGGTGATATTGTCGGGGATTGATGGCCTAAAGATCAACTCTACCGAAAATCTATCTAGACTAAAATATTCAGAAGGCAGGAGTTTAGAAGCAACATTGGCCAACAGGTCAGCTGCTACATTCTGGGATCTGGGAATAGGTGAAATATTGAATGCTAAGAAATCAGATAAAAGTTCCTGGACTAAAGACTGGTAGTGTTTGAGGTGATTAGAGAGACAATGGATTGTATTTCGAACTTTTTTTATAACAATCTCTGAATCGCTGAACACTTTTATATATTGAACTTTCAAGCCGATAGCTTTGTATAATCCTTGGATCAAGGCTTCATACTCAGCTGTATTATTTGTGCATTCAAATTCTAATCTACAAGAAAGCATTATTTCTTCTCCCTCAGGGCTAACTAAAATACACCCTGCTCCTGATCCTTCACTAGATTTTGAACCGTCAAAATATAAAGACCAAAATAAATAATTATCGACACTTTTATTTACAAAATTCTCAGTAACATTAACACATCTAGATCTATCAGTTTGTGAAAAAAATTCGGTTTGTGATGTGAAATTGTTTACTGAGAAAGGAGATGGTTGGGCAATATAATTGCCAAATAATGATTCAGAAGAATAGTTTCCCAAAATGTTGTTGTTAAATGGAACTGTTGATTCTCTTGTTCGAACTCTGTAACAGTATGGGTCATGTGTTTTTCCCGATTGATTTTTATTTGATTTGGCTTTCCTTTGTAGGGCAGCCACATATGAGACCAATTGGTAGAAATATACCCGTGGAGCTTCTCAGACTAATATCTACTCAGGATTAAACCATATAACTCAGGTATATCAGCGATTAAGATATCAATTCTCTAAACCACTCATGGATCAGCTGATAACCTGATTGTAATAGAGTTTATTTCCCCTAAAACCTGGACTTTAGTTCTATCTAACTGCACAATGTGAATTGAGGACTTCAGGGGTTCTATGTTCAGTTTAGAACAAACTGAAGTTGGCATTATATTGGATGATGCCCCAGAGTAAATCAAGCAGTTATGTAGATTTTGATTGTAGATTTTGTACGTTAAGAGGAAAGGAGGGGTATGGGAATTTGATCTGTCTCCAATTAGAATTGTATCAGTTGCCTCAACTCTACTAGAAGGTGGTTGTCCTGAATCACTTGCGGCTTTAGTACTGGTAAGAGGCAAAGAAGGAACTGCATTAAGTTCTTTGAGAAGCAATTTTTGTTGATGTTTTAATTTGCTGAGTTCAAACATGGTGATGTTTGCCTTAGTCTTTTTCATATCATCAACAATATTATAGTCCATTGAATCCGATAATACCAACGTCTTAGATGATGTAGGTATATTGGAGGATGACGATTGATTTTGAGGTACTGTTGCAGCTGGCTTCCTTGTGGGTACCTTTTCCTTTGTAGTATTGGTACCTGCACTCCTTTTCTTTGAACTTGCATGGATAGGTTCAGGAGTACTTTTGCTCCTGGTAGTCACAGGAAAGGCTTCTTGTTCAGCTTCGGTATCGGAGTTAGGCAATATGAAGTCCCACATTCCATGGCATTCAACGACTTCCTCTTCTTCGAATTCATCGGATGGTGCAACTGTTTCTTCTTCTTCTTCTTCCTTAGGATCTGAATCTGCATAGGATATAACATTTGGAGGCTTTGACTCAGGTTTCTTAAATTCCTATAAGGTTTCTTCGTTGAGGACTCTGCTACTTGCTTTTTAATTTCAACCATTTCATTTTACATGGTTTTGAGGACTTTTTGAAGGCCCTCCATATCGTATGGATCTTTGGTGATTTTCTTCTTTGAATCATCCTTGAAAGACACTTTTTTGGATTTTCTTTCCTCAAGAGAAGCTTTCTTTTCCAAAGCGATTACACGTTTTTCGACAGCGAGGGCTTCTTTCATGTTTTCGGCCAATGTAGGTTTTTTAGCCCTATCTACAAAAATGGCTATATTTGAAGGTAAGGCTATAATGTACCACTCGCTTATAATTTGTTCACTTGGCTTTTCATCGGTAGGGATTTTATTCAAGAGTTTGTTAAATCGGGAGTTAAACTCCTTAATGGGTTCTCTTGACTCAATCCTTAGATTGGAAAGGTCATTAATGAGTGTGGCCAAGGATCTATCATCACCGTATTTGGTAAGAAACTATTCCTGAAAGATATTCCAACTGGTAATGGATCCAGAGGGCAAGGAAAAATACCAAGACCCTGCATATCCTTGTAATGTGTAGGGGAAAAGTCTAACTACAACATCTTCTTCTATTACTCCCTTCAAATTAACTGACAACATGAAATTATTTATGTGTTCCTCAGCTAATGTTCCAGCATCTGGATTAAACTTTGGTAACCATTTCTCAGGATAATCAGGTAACAGATGTAAAGGCGCAGGCATAGTGACTACACCAGGACTTCTCCATGGGGTCAGAGCCATTTTGGGAGTACCAACAATTGGCTGTGGTGTTCTAGGTGCTTGTGGAGGAGGTGTAAATGAAGACTGAAAAGATTGTGATGTTGAAGGTGAAGTCCCCTGGTGAAAAATAATATGTAATGGTGAAGTGGGTGTTTGACTTCGCACTGGAGATGATGAGATGGAAGATGATGGAGAAAAGGTTTCACTACCAGAACCTTCAGTGTTCTTTTTAATCCTTTTCCTTTGGGGTAAAGGTAACTCAGGTGGTTCAATACCGAATTTTTCGCTTTTGAAGTCTGGTGAGATGATGAGGTAGGCGGAATTGCGAGTTTGACTGCCTTGTGATAACTTCAGATCTAGGAGGTGAAATGGAGAAGCCTTGAAGTTTCTGGATGATAGACTGAACTTCAGGGAACTCCAGACTTTAACGTTCTGAAGTATGATGGGTTTGAGCAGTGGTAGTTGATCCTTCTTCTTCTCGTCTGGATACTGGTATTTCAGAGTGCACACGAGAGGTCCGAGGAGAAGTGGAGGGTGACTTACTCTGTGAATGGTCTGTAGGTTTTGACTTACTCGCCATTCATAGTGGATGGCCCTCCTTCTAGCGCCAGAAATGTTGATGCCCCGAAAATAGTTACATCAACATCGGGGGATAACCACCTGGTCCGGACCTTAATACAACTCCTTTTCCGTTTGGGATGGTGGCTCCAACTGGATATGGGACCAGTTTCCTAGTAATGAATAAAATGGGGTGAATGAATGATTGGTTTTCAAATAAGTTGATAATAAATGGAGGACTTATTCTATGAATGAAAACGTAAATGACTATTTTATCCCGGGAAGCTTCTATTCTTTAAGTGCAATGTTTAATAATCTGTGTTTGCTGATAGGCATATAGATGACACTATGCAATAAAAAAAGACATTCATTTAAATGATAATTGCTTCGTTCAAATAGTTGAACGAAGTAATTGATAAAAAAATATTACACTTCTCTTTTATATTATCGATACATGCATGATTGAAAGAGTAGCAAGTTGTAAACATCCAATAGTGGAAAGTATAAAGCCTATTGTTTAAAGCACATTCACATATTCAATAATAGAAAAATGACCAAACAACAACTCACATAAAAGGAATAAATTCAGACATAGATAATAGTACCATATGAGATGTGGATTATTCCCTACGCTAATCGCAATTTGAATTCCTTCTTCTGATTCATAAATACTTTTAAATAAAGGCAATAGTGCACATTCACATCAAATCTTCATTATCAAAATTTGGAAAGGTTGGTCCAGTCTTCATAAAAGAATATGCCTGAAGTACAATAGTGCAACTTTAGGCTTAATTCATATACAAAAACTTACGACCCTTTCTAAATACATGAAAGGGTCTATAAATACTAAACTAATCTAACAAACTACAAAATTAAAATGCTACTAAATTGGTATAATCCGATCTTAAATATCTCCCCCACAGTGATCTGGTAATCGGCAGCGATGATTCATCCTTCTAGCTATTTGCCTTTTGTCCTGAGTTGGCATATCGCTAGCATTGGCTCCACTTCTTGAGGACGGCTGAGACAAGAATTGATTTGAGCAGCATAGGTGGCATCATGTATATCGGGAATGATACACCCGATTGCATCCGTCAGGAATTTGAGGGCGGCTCTCTGACTGTATGGTTTTACTAGGAACAACCAATAGGCGTCCCAAGTTAAACTTTTAATCCCTGAGATCAATCTCCCATTCTTTTCTAGCTCTTGATTACATGACTTCTCCAATGTCTTGGCCGATAATAGTTTACCTGGTGTACATTGAGAAATCATGTTAGATAAATAGAGAGTATTATTGATCAAATCAATTAAATTTCTCGTAGATAACTTACATCTGGAAACAACTCTCTCTGCTTTCATTAATTGGGACTGCCACTCTGTGAATAGGATTTCTTTATGGGATTCTAAGATTTTGGGCAAGTTTGCCGCCTTTCCCTCATTAGAGTCCTACCAAGTAAGAAAATCTGTCAAAGTGTCTTCGGCTTGCTCTAAATCCTGCCTGGCATCAACTAACTTATCTATTATAGATGTTGTTATGTCGCATAAAGGTTCAACTTGGGCGATTTCATGACATAACAATCGTATTTGTGTTATTAATGCCTTGTTAATTTGCATTGCCTCTGCTCTGAACTCGGCAGGCTAGGGAAGACTCTTGAACCTTTCTATTTGAGCTGATAATTGAGAAATTTTCTCATCTTTTGTCTTTTCCATCTGTTCATTCATCGCCTTCAACTTTGATAATGCCTCTGATAGTTCCTTCTGTCTCTGGATTGCTCCTGAATCGATCCTCTGCTTCTCTTCATGCAACTGTTTGTTTAGCTGGTTGTTTAACTTTTGTTGTGTGGACAGTTGTTGTTGTAGTTGTTCTGACTTCCGTTGCTCTTCCGATAGATGTGCTTGTAATGAAGCGATCACTTGATCCTTTTCCTTCAAGAAATTGCTTACCTCCGAAGCCTTATCCATGGTGGCTGCCGAATAGGCACCGGCATATTGTGATAACTTTGTCAGGTCATCGGAGGGGTCAAATTCTTCTCTCCATACCACATTGGCTGTTATTGTTTATTCAGGGAACAGAGAAGGTTGATCAATCCTTCTCCTTTTCCGGTGTCACTTTATTACAACACTGTGTTTTGGGCTATAGAAAACATCTAGTGGAGGAATGTCCTCCACCTGTAAAATAATTTGATAGGAAGGATTCTTCGGAATTATTTCTACTACTGTAGTTTGGGGTAGACCACTGGTTCCTTTGCTTGGAACCTCCTTTGATGTTGTATCTTGTGTATCAGCAGCTTTGGATGTTTCGACGTCCATTGAGGTCTCAAGATTGCCTATAATTGTATTGAATTGTTGCCATTCTTCAAGCAATCTTGGGTCCACTTGAGTATCAACATTCATTTCTTTACTGCTCTGCTCTTGCTGCCTTTTCTGTTCTTCTTCCCTTATTCTCTCCTGTTCTTTCTTTTTTGCTTCCTCTTGTTCTTTCCTTTGTGCCTCTTCTTATTCTTTTCTTTTTGCCTCTTCCTGTTCTAACCTCTGGAGTTCCTCCTGCTCTCTTCTCTAGACTTTTTCATAAATTGTAGATGTAGCAGGAGGTTCATTAGTAAGCTGCTGCTCAGGCTTGCTTGATTGAATCATCGGGGTAGTAGCTAACAAATCTAGAGGTGGAGTTTGCAACCTCTGTTCTCTAAGTTTGTTAAATTCTACTAACCCGTCATCATGGTATCTCATTCTGGCTAGCTGTTATACCTGGAAGATTGACTCGGCGGAGGAGAACAGGTCATCAAACTCATCTTCCTTGTGCTCGAATTTAGTAAGCTTGGCTTGATCTAGGGCATTATAGATGACTTTCTTCGGGTCGAAATGTCTATTAGGCAGAGTGGCGAGACTTAGGATGTTAATTGTTTTTGCCTCTTTCTCTGCATGTTTATAATCATGCAGAGTATAGACGCCACACCTAAGAGGAAAAGGAGGCCAAACTTGCTTCTTTGAATTTCTGAGAGTTTTCGTGGCTGACGCAGTTGTAAGCTGATATGCTATTTTGCGAGCTAATAGCTTATCTGGTATGTACAAGGGGAGGACATGAGGTCTAGACTGACTGCCAAAAACTCTTACATAGGTGAATTTTTCTTCTCCAAACCAGGTTCCTAGGGCTTTCAAGTCAATCTCAGCCTGAGAGAAGATCTTAGGGGCAGGTTTATCAAAAATTGCATAGTAAAGAGGTAGCATGAATCCATTGTAGACTTCATATAAATGGTGTTTATAATGAGCTTTCCATAGTTTCTGGTGGTATATATGAATAGGCATAGGGTCCTGTGGAGTCCATCTCCACCCTAACACAGGAAACTCGGAATTGAAACAGAGGGTATCCAAAATATAGGCACTAAAATAAAATGGAGGGATGAACCTATCAGTAACACGGAATTTTTTTTTGAATTCAAGAATAGCTGTAGCCAACTTATCCGATAATATAGTTCCCCAATCCATGATTTCACTATTACATGCCGCTTCCATCAAAGGAAGCATTTCTATGGAAAATTTTGAAGAATCATGTAATCCCCACAATTGACACATTATTACTCCAGCATAACAATACGGAGAGCATAATGAGTCGACGGAGTGCTTACCCGAAGACTCATGTTTGTGTTTCACCGGGTTCTGTCTCCATTCTCGTATAGGCGCTGACTCGGTCTCATTCTCATCTCAAAACTTCTCCAGCAATGCTTTATTGTACTTCTTCTCTGGCTCGGGAAAATGGTACATTTGTCTGAAATCATTGGGCTGAAATGAACCAAATACTCTTCCATCAACAGTGCAAAATGTTCTGTCCGTAATTGGAATTTCCTCAATTGCCCATCTCACCACATCCGTATACGGAAGAATTTTCTCTCGAGCTGCTATCCTATGTAGGTAGGAATCAGCCAAATCTTTTAAAGTAGCATCAGATTTCCGGCTTGAACCTGCTGAAGCTTGTACCGATGTTTGCTAAGGTTCCTTGGCTTCTACCAGGTTGTAAATATTTTGCCAAGTAGTGCTGCCAATGCCGAGACATGTGGTATCTGAGATTAATCCCTTCTTGCTTGGTCCCGGATCGGTGGAATGTTGTCCTGTTACCATAGAAGCCGAAGGTGTTCCAGACTTCTTAGATTTATTTCCCATTTGGTCTGGAATCGTTACTGTGGAAAAAATCTGCGCAAGAGAAAAATAAACGTAATGCAGAGAAAAGATGGCGAAAACCAAGTATGAGGGAATTGTGTCAAACAATGAATAATGGAAGATTTATCATAAGGCTCTCGCGGATACACTCTCTGAAAGGATTTAGGCATAACTGCTCATTAATTGGCCGTTAAAACCCGTCAATCATTTAAATGCTCATTACATCCTTTATTTTCAGAATAATGGTTTAAGCGTGCATTTGATTTTTTGGTGGTTGGACGCGAGCAAATCCCTATCGGGAAGAGAAAAGGCTTTCAATGATAATTAATATATAATATAGAAAAATCATATTGATCCTTTTCAAAAGTTGTGCCTGGATACATCGCAATCGGCAATCGGAGGAAGCCTTGGGGCAATTTGTTTAAGTATTATGGAATCCCCGATCGCCGATAGCGATATCGCTTGACTCGCATTAGGAGTTTGAAGGAGGAGAGTTTGTTATGTTCACGTCACATTCCCCGATTGCCGATTGCGATGTCGCATCGGAGCAAAGGGGAGGGGCCTTTTATTATTTATTTTCTCGATACCCGTTGGTCACTTGCTTTTATCGCATTGGGGAAAATCAATGGGTCATGGTTATGCATCCTTTGTTATTGCGATATGCGATCTTGCGATCACTTTATCGCAATAATAAAGGATTATTCGTTTCATTTTTAAGACCGATTATTTCAAAAGGTTTCAAGATGTTTTGTTTATTTCCGAACCTTTAGAAGAGTGATGGATTAATACCAATTTAATCTAAAAGGGACCCATTTCAATTTATAATTTTCTAAAGTAAGATAAATTGAAATGGGGGTTGTTGTATAGCACAACAGGAGGAACCTATCAGCATGAGTGGAGTACTATCTTTCCCATTAGCCACCACATGCTTTAGATATCAGTCATGTTTTGAGTTTTGTGAGATGGTTGAGAGAGTTAAATTTCACCATGAGTTAGCAAGATTGTTTGTGATAAACATGGACAACAATGTGGTACATCTTGCAGGGGTAACATTCACTCTATCATCCACCATCATTGTAGAGGCCACAGGAATCCCATATGCAAGAGAGAAATGGAACAAGAGACAACATATCAGCAGGGAACATTACAAAACTTACATCAAGGCTAAGTATCATGGAAGAATTAGTAGAGTGTTCCCTTTCAGATTTTTGGAGGACTGGTATGCTCCACTCATGAAACTCATCATCAAGTATTTTACTTGTGAGGGTAGGTTTTCCAGACTTTATGCTTACCATATCCGATTTCTCATGCATTTCACTAGAGTAAGAATGATGAGTATCCCTTATTTCATATGCAAAAACATAGAGAGCATGATAGTGATTGCAAAGTGGAAACCATATCCACAGTAGCTCAACAGTATTTACCATTTCTTTGACATCAAAATTATTGTTTTACATTAGCTCAATTAGTTGGGAATGCCATGGGAAACCTTCATTTCTCATGAGATATTCAAGGGACCTCAAATATTTTCATCAATTCCCCAAGAGGAAGGTGAATCTTCAGGACAGAAAAAGGTACAAGAAACAGAAACTGTGGAGGTCCCTATGTTTGTTACCTATGAAAGAGGCACTAGGATGCTCTTTGCAGCTGCCAAGTGAGTACTATCTCCACAAGGAGTGGAAGGGGTCTCGCCTTCATCTACAGACCATAGGCAAATGTTATCTCCACAAGGAGTGGAAGGGCCTTTACCTTCATCTTCAACTAAACAGGTATAAGTTGGGAAGGACAGCAAGGGCAAAGGCAGGGCAAAGATGCATGAGAGTGATGGACAAGAGAGAGATTTTGATCTTGTTGGCCATGAGGAGACACAAGGAGTAGATTTCATTGACTTGGATGCTCAGGATCCAAGAACTGTCAAAGACATGATCATCAAGGAGCAAGAGGATGAGATAAAAGCCTTGATGGTAAATTTAGAGAGGGCTAAATGGGTCATCAAATATCTTGAGCAAGAAAACAAACAGCTGACCGACAAACAAGACCTCATGGAGTTACAAATAATCAAATAGAACCGACAAAAGGCAAAGAAGGCAAAGGTCAAAATGACCTCCATTGAGCAAGAAATTGAGAATGACCGAGAAACTTGGTTAGAGAGGGTGAACATTCACCTTGAGAAGTTTCTAGAGAAGGCCAATAAAGAAAATAAAATGCTTTGCCACATGGCCTATCATTATTTGACCCGGAATAGGATATGCAACATAAGGATTAAGCAACTTAAGGCTAGATTAAGGAGGACCTTAAAAGGAAAAAAGAAGGATGATAAGCTCAACATTTTGGCTGATGTTACACTAGCCCAACAAAGTAACCCATGAAGTAGCTTTGAGCCAAACTGGGCAAATTTTGAAACAATTTTGTCAATTTCAAATTTTTGAATTATGCAACACAGGGAATTCCGGTGGATGCACAGCGCTACCAGTGCTGCGCATTAGATTGGCACACCCATTTTCAATATGGCTTGTAGTTCTGGATTTAGCATCAAAAGTACATCAATCCCTGAAATTTGCATCTCATTTGGAGCAAAACTAGGTCTCCTAAAGGGAAAAAAATACTCAAAAAGTGTTCTCTCTACCACTTATTGCACCTACGATAAGAAGTCTTGGGAGAATTCATTTTTGAAGCAAAAATGACCTCCAAATAAGGAAATTCAATATGTTTCAAAATCTAGACAGACAGAGCTTTCCAACAAGCTATCGTGGGCCTGATTTGGTGGAGTGGAAGGCCTCCAAAAGCATGCTTGAAGTGGCACTGCAAATTGGGCTGATGGCACTGTGCATTGGGCAGTTTTTGTCAATTTGCTCAAAACTCAAAATTTCTCCCAGTTCGACTACAAGTTGACTTTTTCTCTTCTTCTTGGTAAATTTGTGATGGTAAATGATGTAATGTGATGTAAATTTGATGAAAAATGACCTGAGGGGGTAGATACATCAATGCAAAGTGGTTTAAAATTGAATGTATCAGTTTCCTTGGTTTTAGAGACAAGCTCTTCCACTGCCTATTTTCTTGTTCCTAGTTTAGATGTGGTTGAAACAACTCCTGATCTCTTGGATTCGACCCCTGATGGCTAGCTTAGGTGGTTTTCTTGACTATATTATGTACTTTCTTAGTCATTTGTCAAGGTTGGACTCTTTTGGAAGTGGTGCACTCATTATATACTTATATCAGCAGTTTGGCAAGGAATAAAACTAGGTTTTACAACTATTTTTGTGGGATTCTTATGATACTGTTTTTTTGTATTGTTTCTTCTTCTATAATGAGTTATTCTTATGTGTTATATGTTTCAAAACCTTTTCCATTCTTCTAAACTAAATGAATAAAGAGAAATAGGAAAAATACATTGATCACAGTGCTTTGCCTTGGGAATGCATTTAGTTCTTAATGTTTTCAGCAGTTTGAAGAGGATTCATGGTCTCCACATGCCCTCCTCAGCCCCTCAACAGTCTTAAACCAACCATATCACTCAATTAGTAGTGCATAAACACTTATCTATCTCACCCCACAGAACATGTCTGCATCCCTGATTGATTTCTTGGACCTAAGCTGCCTGCTCCATTTGATCTAGCAACCAAACCATCAAAATTAAAAAAAACCCTAGAGCTAATATACCTAGCCTAAAATATAGTCTTATTTCAGTCATTTCCACTGATATTGACAAGGATAGAGCCCTCTCCCAACCTAGTAGGGCTAGCTACTAGGTTAAGCGTGGTTTATGGTTATCCTAGGATTGCCTCCCTTTAGCCTGAGGCAATCTAGGCTCTAACATAGTGGCGACCATACTGGGGAATGTAGTTTTATGTTCCTCAGCAAAATGTATCAAGTTTAGATCTGATTGTTGATGGTGGACAACGATCAGACACCGGAAGGCTGAAATCATTCACCTGGTGACTCCAGTGTTGAAAAATCCCAAGATTCAGAATTTTTATGGAAACTCTACTCTTCAATAACCAGTAGCTTGAAGAATTTCTTGGTGAATTCATTGTTATCAAAATGGATTCGCTGGATTGAAGGTATGTTCCATGAGTTGAGATCACATTCTTGGTTTCCCAAATAAAATTCTGAAGGTAGATTGGCAAAGGAATTTGCCTATGTTTAAAGATGATGATAGGAATGATGCTGCTTTACATCTGGTTAGATTTCACATGCATATTCACAAGTTGAAGGTTGATTTTTCTAAAGATTGCTTGATGAAGATATTCATGGCCACTCTGGAAGGTGAAGCCCAATCTTGGTATGAAAGTTTGCCTCCTGCTTGTATTTACTATTTAAAATATTTTCATACCATGTTATTTGAAAGGTATAAAGAATCTTATCCATCCTTAATATTAGTTTAGAACTGCTACAAACATGTTTATAGTTTTATTGAAAATCTTGAGAGAATTTATGAAGATGATGACTTCATGGATGATGAGATCATGGAAGCCATGTATGAAAATCCATTTCAATAGCATAAAGAGAGCTTAGTGGATACTTATCAAGATGCGTAGGAAAATTTGCAGTAGGATCAAGATCTTAGTACAACGGAAAATGATGAAAAAGAAGTTCTTATTTCAGGTCTGCTCATAGCAGATGACCGTATTCAGGGAAATCAAGTTTCAATTTCAGATCATGATGATGAAGAGTACCTTGTTTTGAATCCCATGAAGGAGAGCTTTGTTGTTGAGATTGTCTGGAAAGAAGAAGACAAATTTATTGATCCAAGTGTTCTAATTTCATTAGAACAAAGTTTTCACGAGGAGGTAATCCAACCCTTTTATGAAAAACAAGATGAGATCTTTGTTCGTGTAAGTGAAAAATATTCTTTGGATAACTCAGTGGTAAATGATAGAAGTGTTATTTTTGAGTTTCAAGAACTATCTGAACTTTTCCCTCGTATGGCTAATGAGTGTGATGACAATTTGATTGCCATGCCATATGAAGATGATCAACAATGTTTTCAAATTTCAGAAGACCAGGGAATTGAGGACAGTCATTCAGGTTTTTCATGTTTTAAAATGTTATTTCAAGAAGACAATAATTGCTTGAGCAAAAGAAAACAAAACATATTATCTCCTCTGTCTAAAGATGAGATAGATCAACTCCTTAAAGGTCAGGTTATTGCCAAAGCTAACGAAGTTTTGCAGTGTTCACATAGTCAAGAAGGTGTTAATGAAGCTTCTTCCACTTTTGAAAATGATAACAGTCTTGAAATCAGATTTATATATCAATGAACAGATATTGTTTTCCTTCATGAAAATGATACGGCTGTCATGTTTGATAATCTTGAAGAATGTTTTTTATTTAAGAAAGGCTTAGACTATGAAATTGAGCTTGAGAGAGATAGTATGCCAGAATTCGAGTCAGAATTTCTCACGGTAAAGGAATTTACAACCAACACTCAGATAGCAGAAGCTAATACTGCTCTATGCCTTCCTATCAATCAACAACCAACTGTTCTTTTAGATCAGAATGAAGGGAGTACTTGTATTTTTGTTGTTGGATCTTAAGACAAGCTAGTGCTTCAGGATTTTCAAGATCCCTTCGGCATTCTTTTGCAAGCATTAGAAAAGATGAATGTTGCCTGGTTCATTAGCATAAGCCTTGGTTTTAGTTGTTATTGTGATTTGCCTACATGTACATCGTTCTACCTACTTGGGGAAAATGAGAGCAGAATTTCAGTATATAGCCATCTACTGGATTTGTCACATTGGAAGGCCCACATCACATGATTGTACACATTTCATCAGTAGGCAGGTAGTTGTCATCATGATTTGAAGCCCTCAAATATTGATGTTCTACTGCCGTTAAAAAGATTTTTAAGTACTTACATCAGTATTGGTCTTAAGTGACTTTCGGTTTTTAGTCAGTTCAGTTTTGAGTCATTTTGAGTCATAGTGTCATTTTTGGTTTTTGAAATTTATTGACCGTATTTCCCAATGGATGAGGCACCAGTCTACTCTCCCAGAGACCTATGGTTCTTAGCACCTCCAAGGAGCTACCATCCCCATTGGAGCCAATGTTAGTGTCAATGCTTTCACACTGCCATCATTGATCAAATTTATCTTTTGCATTTCATATTAGGTATCCCATTCTGATGAGTTGCACTCCATTAGGTAATGGGTCAGCTGATGGTAGGGTTTCATTTCATTTGTCCCTCATGCTATATACCTGCTGGCCTATTTCACATATTTTTTTAGTCATTCATAGTCATTCCCGTTCACATGATTTATAAAAATCAGTATTAGAGTTTAGTTCACTAGGTCATAGGGTTTTTCACCATGGTCATTCAAAAGAGTAATAAATCTTAGCAGACACATGAGGGGGTAAATAAAGTTTAGCAAATCATAAATTTCCTTTTTGTAAGCTAAATAAAGCTCTTTAACCTCAAAAATTGTTTTGAGGTAAAACAAAGCATTTGTATTTTATTGTTTTATTTCCATGTAATTTTATGTAATTTTATGGTTCCTATATGTAATAAGTATTATTCAGCTACTCCTGGTCATCTTGCCAATTCTTGCCACTGCAAAAGCAAAACATTAAAGCATCAATTCATCAAATTTCCAGGGCAAAGGGTCAAACTTCAAGTATAAAAACAGATCATTTAAAAGAGTCACACAAAACTTTTGAAAAGTGGGTTTCAATAAAAAAAAAAAAAAAAGTGAGAAGGAAATATAAAGCCAAGCCATTTGTGGAAGTCATTTCATTATGCAAACTTCAAAGAAAGATCAAAAATCATGTTTTGAAGGGAGATTGAACAAAAGAGAAAGAAAACACAAAATTTAGTGAAAATTTGCCTGGAGCTGCGCATTGGGATTTTGGCATTGTGCATCAGGGAGGCGCAATGCATCAGAGCCAAACTTCCTCCAGAAAAATACAAGGGCATTGTGCATTGGGTTCAGGGCGCTGCGCGTTGACCTGTGAGGCTCCAAAACCACCAAATTTAATATCCAATCACCCTAATTGTTGCATTTTCCTTCTAAACAATAAGTACACTCACTTTTTGAGCTTAGATAGGGTTTTCATGCTTGAAATATGTTTTTTGCCTCCTAAGACTCAAACCTTAGTTTGTCTTTCTACCCTATTTTCACCATTGCAAACTCTTGTTTCTTGTCTCAATATTTCCATTTTCACTTTCCCTAAACCTACCCTTTAATCCTGTCTCATTTCACTCATATTCCCTTCCCCCTTTTCCCTATTAAAATTAACCCCTTTATCAAACCCTAAACTCCCTCACATCAAACCCTAGCTCCCTTATAAACCCCGCTTACCCTCTTATTTCACTCCATCACTATTTCCCTTTTATAAATATCTTCATACTCATCTTTCCCTAACCTAATTATCCACCATTCATCAAACCATATTAAGAGAGACAAACATGGAGAGGGACAAGGAATATGATTATGAGGAGGAAACTCTTAGTGACAGCTCTAGGGAAAGGATTTTGCAGCAGATAAAAACTCACAAAGGTGGCAAGATTATCAAGGAGGAACCTATCAACATGAGTGAACTATTTGCTTGCCCATTAGCCATCACATGCTTTAGATATCAATCATGTTTTGAGTTTTGTGAGATGGTTGAGAGAGTTAAATTTCACCATGAGCTAGCAAGATGTTTGTGATAAAAATGGAGAACAATGTGGTACATCTTGTTGGGGTAACATTCACTCTATCATCCACCATCATTACAGAGGCTACAAGAATCCCAGATGTAGGAGAGAAATGGAACAAGAGACAACATATCAGTAGGGAACATTATGAAACTTACATCAAGGATAAGTATCATGGCAGAACTAGTAGAGTGTTCCCTTTCAGATTTTTGGAGGACCGGTATGCTCCACTCATGAAACTCATCATCAAGTATTTTACTTGTGAGGGTAGGTTTTCCAGACTTTATGCTTACCATATTAGATTTCTCATGCATTTCACTAGAGTAAGTATGATGAGTATCCCTTATTTCATATGCAAAAACATAGAGAGGATGACAGTGATTGCAAAGAGGAAACCATATCCACAGTAGCTTAACAATATTTACCATTTCTCTGTCATCAAAATTATTATTTTACATCAGCTCAATCAGTTGGGAATGCCATGGGAAACCTTCATTTCTCATGAGATATTCAAGGGGCCTCAAATATTTTCATTAATTCCCCAAGAGGAAGATGAGTCTTCAGGAAAAAAAAAGGTACAAGAAGCTAAAACTGTGGAGGTCCCTATGTTTGTTACCTATGAAAGAGGCACTAGGATGCTCTTTGCAGCTGCCAAGCGAGTACTATCTCCACAAGGAGTGGAAGGGGTCTCGCCTTCATCTACAGACCATAGGCAAATGTTATCTCCACAAGGAGTGGAAGGGCCTTTGCCTTCATCTTCAGCTAAACAGGTATAAGTTGGGTAGGACAACAAGGGAAAAGGCAAGGCAAATATGCATGAGAGTGATGGACAAGAGAGATATTTTGATCTTGTTGGCCATGAGGAGACACAAGGAGTAGATGTCATTGACTTGGATGCTCAGGATCCAAGAACTTTCAAAGACATGACCTTCAAGGAACAAGAGGATGAGATAAAAGCCTTGATGGTAAATTTAGAGAGGGCTAAATGGGTCATCAAATATCTTGAGCAAGAAAACAAACAGCTGACCGACAAACAAGACCTCATGGAGTTACAAATAATCAAATAGAACCGACAAAAGGCAAAGAAGGCAAAGGTCAAAATGACCTCCATTGAGCAAGAAATTGAGAATGACCGAGAAACTTGGTTAGAGAGGGTGAACATTCACCTTAATAAGTTGCTAGAGAAGGCCAATAAATAAAAGAAAATTATTTGCCACATGGCCTATCATTATTTGACCCAGAATAGGATATGCAACATAAGGATTAAGCAACATAAGGCTAGATTAAGGAGGGCCTTAAAAGGCGAAAAGAAGGATGATAAGTTCAACATTTTGGCTAATGTTACACTAGCCCAACAAAGTAACCCTTGAAACAGCTTTGAGCCAAAACTAGGCAAATTTTGAAACAATTTTGTCAATTTCAAATTTTTGAATTATGCAACACAGGAAATTCTGATGGATGTGCAGCGCCACCGGTGTTGTGCATTGGATTGGCACACCCATTTGAAATATGGCTTGTAGCTCTAGATTCATCATCAAAATTACATCAATCCTTGAAAGTTTCATCTCATTTGGATTAAAACTAGGTCTCCTAAAGGGCAAACAACACTCAAAACGTGTCCTCTCTGCCACTTTTTGAACCCACAGGAAGCAATATTGGTAGAATTCATTTTTGAAGCGGAAAATGACCTCCAAATCAATAAATTTAAGATGTTTCGAAAACTAGACAGATAGAGCTTTCCACAAAGCTATATTGGGCCTGATTTGGTGGAGTGGAAGGCCTCCAAAAGAATTCTTGAAGTGGCGCTGCGCATTGGGTTGATTTTGTCAATTTTGCTCAAAACTCAAAATTTCTCCCAGTTGACTTTTTCTCTTCTCCTTGGTAACTTTGTGATGGTAAATGATGTAATGTGAATTAAATTTGATGAAAAATGACTTGAGGGGGTAGATACATCATTGAAAAGTGGTTTAACACTAAATGTATCAATTTCCTTGGTTTTAGAGGCAAGCTATTCCACTGCCTATTTTCTTGTTCCTAGTTTAGATGTGGTTGAAATAGCTCTTGATCTCTTGGATTTGACCCCTGATGGCTAGCTCAGGTGGTTTTCTTGCCTATATTATGTACTTTCTTAGTCATTTGTCATGGTTGGATGCTTTTGGAAGTGGTGCACTCATTGTATACTTATATCAGTAGTTTGGCAAGGAATAAAGCTAGGTTTTGCAGCTATTTTTGTGGGATTCTTGTGATACTATGTTTTTGTATTGTTTCTTCTTTTGTAATGAGTTATTCTTATGTGTTATATGTTTCAAAACCTTTTCCATTCTTCTAAACTAAATGAATAAAGAGAAATAGGCAAAATACATTGATCATAGTGCTTTACCTTGGGAATGCATTTAGTGCTTAATGTTTTCAGCAGTTTGAAGAGGATTCATGGTCTCCACATGGCCTCCTCAGCCCCTCAGTAGTCTTAAACCAACCATCTCACTCGATTACTAGTGCATAAACACTTATCTATCTCACCCCACAAAACATGTCTGCATCCCTTATTTGATTTCTCGGACCTAAGCTGTCTGCTCCATTTGATCCAGCAACCAAACCTTCAAAATCAAACAAAAACCCTAGAGCTACTATAACTAGCCTAAAATCTAGTCTTATTTCAATCATCTCCACTGAGATTGACAAGGATAGAGCCCTCTCCTGACCTAGTAGGGCTAGATACCAGGTTAAGCATGTTTTGTGGTTATCCTAGGATTTCCTCCCTTCAGCCTGAGGTCAATATAGGCTCTAACAAAATGCATATGAAAACTTGATGGACTCACAACCAAATTTGCGCGAGAATTAAGTGGAGTGATGATGGGAGGATATGACAGTTGAAAAAATGAGTGGACATGATCTCTCGCATCACTGTGCAGTGGTGGAGTTGTTTGATGAGGGGAAGGCGGACAGTTACTTGTGATAGTGACCGTATCTGTCTATGATTGCAAAACTCCATCACTGAAGAATGTTGAGTGAGGCTTGAGTTCAAACTTATTCTTGGGATAAGAATATTTCTGAAGTTAGTACTTGAATTGGTCCCAAAGATAGAAAAAATTCATATGGCTCTTCGAAGCTTGAAACTCCAAATCATGGAAGCACTACCAAAAATCTAAAGGTAATTCATGTGGAGCCTTCCATTGTCCTAATAGTTTTTGGTCAAGATGTTCTAGATCAAAATGATAGGAAGTGTCTTCAATGAGATCATAGAAGTCCTCAAGTGAGTGCACGTTGTCATCCAGTAGGCTACACAACCACCGATATGAAGATTTGTTAAGTGTGTATGCAGGCAACAGACTGGCCTGTTCATTAGAACATCCATCTTCCTCATGAAGCATGGAAAGAAAGTCATGTAAGAACTTAGGCCAGGCCACTTCGCCTTCACCATCATACGTGTATGTGGACAAGATATTGAAAAACACCCTTGTGATGGTAAGAGATTTGGCATTTGAAAATCATCATTGAGGGAGGAGAGTGCAAGACTCCATAATAGATATGGAAAGGTTGAAAACAGGATGAGAGGACACAACTTGTCATCTAGCCCTCCTTCTAGCGGCAAAAATGTTGACGATGTTGGACCAACCAACATGTCAGTGGATCTCCCTAGTAAGAAGTCCCAATTAGACCTCAGACCGTTTGGTGTAGGATTCCCAACAGTGGGTTGTACGGTAATGCCTTGACCATGATTTTGCACAGAGGCAAGTAAGATGTCCCTATTGGTAGCAAGGGTGTGACAGTTGCAGTGAGACAAGGAAGGTGCATGAACGGTTCTAACACATGAAGGGTTGGTTGAATGCGCCCCTTGGAAACCTGTAATAGTATGTGGCTTGGAAGGGAACACGTGAGAGAATATGCATCACAAACTAGAAAGTAAGTTAGCTAACAATCCAAAGTTATGGTTAAACCAATCAACACATTTCAGTAAGATTCATACATACTTATACATAATATTCCATACATGCATGTGTAAGAAAATAGATACATATATCATTTAGAGTAAACAAGATAGCTAGAAGACGATATGACATATTCATGAAACGTTTTGGCTCTGTTATATTAAGAAGTGTAAGTTCTAGTCATACAATACATCCATGTCCAACCACTAGTTCCGATAGCGGAACATTACAACCACAACCACTAGTTTCGATAGCGGAACGTTACAACCACAACCACCTGCTCCAAAGAGATATTCTAGCTCTGCGCAGTCGAGAAGCCAAGGCGCGTTACAATATTGTCCAAGCTCTCTCTAAGATAGTCTTATCGGAAGCTTCACTAACCAGAAGCCTATACATTGAGTTATGAGGGACTATTTATAACGAAGGGTGGGGTGGCCCTTGAAATTCCCCTTTGTGACAGTTCATCTACCCTCATGACTCTTCATCTACTCTATGACTATTACATCCAACTATCGACACTTGAACTTACATTTGAAAAGATGTTACATTACAATGCACATGTACCCATGTGAGACAAAATGGCTTGAGCAAGCCATGCAAGACATCACTATGACTTAGAACACTATTGGAAGACCATCTCTTTGACATCCTCATAGTGGTCAACAGTAGTGAACTGATTCCAAGATCGATAGTCCATGATGGTGTTCGTGTACTCTAAGGTGACATCTTTCTGGAACCTGAGTCTTGCCTCCATAGCATTCGAGTACACTTCTCGGGCTCCTCTATCCAACTCGTCTGATAGCAAGTGCATCATTTTCTTTAGTGCAGCTGGACCAGCAACATACTTGTGCATGGTGTCTGTAGTGGTTGACATGTCTGGGCTGGTGGCTAGGTGCATCAACTCATCAAAGTACAAGTCAAGCTCTATTCGGACCTGTGCCTTTGTCTTCTCCAAGGTGAGAGTCCCAATAGATGAGATTGCATGTGCGCGCACAAAAACATCCATACTCTTGAATACACATGCATGAGAAGCCTATAGACTAGTGATGAGCTACGAGATCTCTTCATAGTTCTGGATCTGACTCCGAATGTGTGCCTTCCGCTCGACCGCTCTGGGCTTCATCATCTTAGGCAAGTGAAGTGGGGCTCCTAATGAGCCTCATCATTGGGTAACTATATAGACATAAATAAACCTCCAAGCTTCCTAAAATCAACTCTTCTCATAATTCCTTACATGTTTTAATTATATTTTTCTTAATGAGATGAGTAAAAGTAAGATGTTATGTCTAGTGGTCTAATGTGCATTGATTACAGTTTTTTGGGAGAAAATCATGGAAATATTGGCTAATTAAGGTGCATGAACTCGAATGAAACAATAAGGAGAGATTATAGGAGATTGATCTTCCTCATTAAATCCTCACTCATTTGAATATCCCTCAATCAAATCACACTAGCTCGGACTTGCAAGTAGCCGAGTCATGGAGATCATGGGCAGTTGAGCTAGTGGAGGTTAAGAACTAGTTCATCTCGATTTTTGGAGCCAAGCCTCCCTAGATTTAAGGAATTTTTTGGAGACTTCAGTTGTATAAATAAGGAGGCCTAGAGCCTCATTAGGGTTTGGATTTTTTTATGTAAGAGCACTAAGCATTTTTGAGTCAAAGGATTGTGGCAAAACATTGTTATGTAATTTTTTATATGATAATTAGAATGAGCATTTCCTTGATCGAGCACTGAGTTAACTTAGAGGGTTGAAGATCTCCGGTTAGGGCCCAACCCTACTAGTAGAGGTTACTCTTATTGTACTTGCATGTTTAGGTTATTTCATAGATTAATTGTTGAATTGATTTTGGCATTGTTTCATTGCAAGTAGTGGTGAATTTGATTAGTTTGCTTCCATTTGTGCATAGCTTTAGTAGTAGCTTTAGAGAAATAAAGGAATACCAAAAAGGATGATGGCAGGCGGATTTGGCCTCACTCCTCCCTTTAGGGACCATGGTTTGAGGAAAAACTCCTATTCAGCCCCAAAACAACAGAATTCTGATTTCTTATGGAATTTAGGGTTTTCTGCTAATTAGACCAGCATCTTTTCAATTTTCAAGAATAGGTTTCAGTTTTTATTTATGATATATCCATATCTGTATTATATCTCATGGTGTTTCACAGTATTCTTCAAGTGTTTCCATGTGTGAACTAGGCAACTAAATAATGGAATTTTGTTTTCTTATGTTCATTGGAAATATATCTTGTTGAAATGATCCATGGGTAAATGCTAGTGATGTATGTATTGTAGGAGTTTTAATATTGCAGGAAGATCTCATGTCAATAGACCCATCCTAACCTCATTCATCCATGATCACCAATAGCCACTAAGTCCATCAACCAATTCAATCATTTCCTAAGAACAACTTTTTGAGTTTGTTGAGCAAATCCAACCATCTCACAAAACTTGGTCTGAGCTTTGAGGAAGTGCTAGCCACTCCCTTGCCTTATTTCTTCCATCATTCACCTTCACTAAGCCTTATACCACCTTCCAAACCCCTCCTTATTCTTTCGGCTAGATCTGTAGGAATACAAGGGATCCTATAGGAGCATTAGAACATCATGTAGGTGCATTAGGACATCTTGTAGGATGACTTGTAGTGGCCTGTTTTGAGGCCGATGTGAGGAAAATTCATCTAGAAAGTTAGGAGAAGACCCCTATTTTCCTCCTAAGCCATCTAACCCTTCACAACTATCTCGAACCCACCTTCCATACCATTAAGAAGATTTAGCATTCACATTCTCACAAAAAAGGAAAAAAGAGTTATTGCGTTCATTCATATGCACAATAGTAAAGTGTTTGATTATCTCAGATTGCATGCCTAGGATAGTTAGGATTACAGACATGTTAGCTTAGAATTATTCTAAAGCAAGATCTCATAACAACTAGTTAGATGTGTGGTGTGTTTAAATAATTTATTTTAGTCTTTCATTACTGTAGTAGACAATGTTTCAATCCTCTCAATTAGGGTAAAATTCCCCTTTCTTCATTGGTAATCAAACTTCTTCTAAATCAATGGAAGGTTGGTTTGAGAAACCATAGTGGTCTATCACCAGCCCAATAGTGACAAAGAGTGGACCCATTGCATATGCTTGTGTATACATCATTGTCACCTCCAATTTTGTACGAACCCCGAGTTGATAAAGTAAATTTGGTAATCCCAGGAGTTGCAGCATTCTTGCTGCAATACTGGTGCTCATCACTTTTTGGCACCATTGTCGGGGAGGTGTCTGAGTAGATGTGATTTATGCTTTCTTTATTCCATTTATTATCTCTTTCATTCCTATATTAGCTTCATTTTTGCAAAATTAATTGTAATTTGGTTTGCTTTCCTTTCCATTATGCAAGTAAGATTTCATTCAAAAGTTATTTTCCATTTCGTTTGTTCTTTAAAATTTGCAATTAGTCTTAAATATTGAAAAAAAACAAAAAAAAAAGCACTTCTTTCATGCCTTGTAGGAATAGGGATAACTTAGGAAAATTTCTACCAAATAACCCCACCACTTCAAACAGCCAACCTTCCCTCTTCTTCAGTGACTATGAATTGGAGGACTGTTGGTACCATTCCATGACCCTTTTTTTCCCTCCCAAAACATGACATTTGCCTACCTCTTTTCATCATTTATCTCTCAGATCCCTTGGAAATTGATTAATTAATAGTCTTATAGTTATTAAATTGCATTTAAATTGATTTAAGGGTTTTGTGTTAATGGATTAGGAGTTTTTTGGGAAAATGACTACAGGAAGTTCCAACATCCTGTAAAATGGCTTATTGTTTGACATGTGGCATGACAAGCCAGGCCGGAGCGAAGGGTATGGATGAAAAGCGGAATGTCCAAGCATGGACGAGCACCTATCCCGCAGCGGAATCAACCCTCCTACATGCGCGGTCAACGACTGGTCAACTATGGCATGTTGGCGACAAAGGAAGCAACAACATACAGTCCAAATCGATTTTAGTTTGTTTCCTTTTTTTATGTCAGCTAGGATAGAAACATTTTCAAAATCGCGTTTTGGTAAAAGCGGCAACAGCCGCTCATGAATGTACATCCATTTTCAAGGGATGTGAAACCATATGTAAATATAAGTTCTGAACCGGTTGTATGGTTGGTTACGTTTTTATCATTATTGTTGCTTCACAAACAGAGTTTCGATTTTAATACAACAAACTTACATTACAGTCACGGTTGCGTTGTTTTGATTTGGTGATCATTGGATAACAAGCCCAGTATACCAAGAACGTGGACGGGCCCTGCATACATGGTATACTGTTGTTATTTTATGGGTATTTGATACTAATATGCACAGTGATTAAATCGATTCATGTTTATGTTTATATTTATGAATGTGCTTGTTTATATGTTTATGCGTGCGCTTGAATAGATTATCACTTGGATCGTGAATCATATCCTGTAAGGGATTCGATC
>APFE030312643.1:0-25814 GCA_000404065.3 Pinus taeda
TTTTAGGGCTAGAAAAATGACTAAGCTCTCTTATGGCCCCCTGTGGAAAGAAAACAACAAGTGGGAGATTGTTGTGTTGTGCTATATTCTTTCCACGACTAACCCACGTAGTGAACCGGGGGGTTAGAGGGGGGGGCAGAGCCCCCCCTTCATTGCACTGATTGCGCAGCGGGGGGGTTTGAGGGGGGTGGGTAGCCCCCCTCTACGAGGTTCGCGGCAGCATCCCGGGAAAATGTTTTTTGGACCCTATATTAGGTTGGGCGAGCCTACCTATGGTTTTTCGGTCCATGGTTTTGGACGCGATGGTTTTCGGTCCATGGTATTGGATGCTTCGGCATGTATAAATATGTATTGTAACATTGAAAGGAACATAATGAAAAATCAAGCTGGTAGTCTCGGTTTTGAGATCCAGTGGGAAATCTCTGTGTATATGTGTTTTATGTGTTATGCTCTCGCATTTTTATTTTTCCTGTGATTTAGAATTCGTATGCAGGTAATTTCTGTACGGGGTTAGAACCTACATAATTTATGCCAAGTTAGAATTTTGTTCATCAAACACAACCACCCAAATTTTTTTTACTTAGTTGAGAGTTTCCAATTCCATATTTTTGGAAACCATCATTATCTTTCCTACATTGATTTTTCTTTGGTAATGTGAACATATACTTACCTGGTAGTCACGAATCCTGCCTATTCTAAATCCAATAAATAATGTTTCCATAACAATGTCTAGATACCTATCAAACCCAAATCCACCGCATTCAACCATGTTACCAGCTAGTCCTAGGAAGAGGCTTCTAAATTTTATTAAAAAAAATAACTCCTTATTATAAGAGATTTGTAAGTTGAGTAGGAAGACAATAAGATCCAAAGGACCTTGCAAATGCATATATACTAATGTTTACCAAAGTACCATATCCAATTCTCTAGACAATGATTGTATGCAAGCCAATGCCTTGTCCTAGAAACAATTTTCCAAATAAAATCCATATGCATAGTGGGTTTCTAATTATTCTTTAGCTAGTCTAAAATTTGAACCTCCTTTATACTTATCTTTGATGGCATCTTGCCACAATCCCTCTTCCAATAGGGCTCTCCATAAATTTTTCCAGTGCCAGTGCATTTCGAAATAGCTCCATACTCTTAAGTCCCCAACCACCTTCTTTTTTGGTTTTAGTGATAATTTGTAAGCTTTCCAAGTGAAATTTTTTCATATCACTTGATCTAGATTTAAATAGGAATGCAAATAATTACAGATATAACCATACAGACAAAGATGCAACAGAAATAATACTTCATTCTATTATTGTAAAATACTGAAATATGCTTACAAACATAAATGGAAATAAACTAGCTAGGGCGATGGTAGCTTATCTCTGAGAAGAGATGTGGCAGCTACATGCCTCTGAACTATCTTACAATGAGTCTCGAAGGCCTATTTATTGTTGAGAAATAATGGAAAACCCTGAACGTCCAAAAACCTAACCCTAGGAGATGAAGTGCCAAACTACGGGCCCCGTTTTAGGTAAATTGGCACATCAACTTCCCGGGGTCGTAACTTTGGCAAATGATCTCCGTTTGAAATGCACAATACCTCGTTAGAAAGATCTATATGATGACTACAAATTTGGAAAGACAAATAGTAGACCATGGACACATGTTTCTCCAATATTTCCCAAAAAATGTCGTTTAGGGCCTCAAAATAGCCCTGGAAGTTCAGGACCCAAAAACTGCTAAAAATATTAAATTGTGCTACAATTAAGGAAACTAAAAATATGAAAGAAACAATGGTGGGGGTCTAAGTGGAATTGGTGGGTGGCCACCAATATCTACCTAGATCATTCCTCCCCCATTAGGAAGCAATGGTTCCCATTGTGTTGAGTTCCTCCATGAGATGGGGAAACTCTTGTTGAACTTGGTCCCTGGTAAGCCACTTGCCCTGGTGAAGGAGTTGGCCTACTTTGACAACTCAATATAGTTGGATATTCTGCTAGCGAGTGTGCTTGATCTGTGTGTCCATGATTCGATCAGTTTTAGCTTGTTCCATGTGTTTAGTAATGGTGGAAAGTATGGCCGAAGGTGGTCCACATTGAAAACTAGGTGCAGGCCAAGGAATGGAGGAATGCTGAGCTCAAATGCATTATCTCCCACAACCTTGGTAATGGTGTAAGGACCATATCGGAGTGATCTGAGTTTATGATAGGCTCTGGTAACACATTCCTTTTGCAAATGCAACCAGACTTTGTCACCCACCTGAAACTTATGTGGCACCCGATGTTGATCATGTCATTGCTTGTACTTGGCATTTGAGTTTTCCATAATGTCATGGACCTATTGGCAAATATGTTGGATGTGCTCAATGAAGCTGTTTTCCTTAGCTGTTTCAAACTGGACATGAGCCGAATCTGCGTGAGTAGCTCCAAATGGCATGGCACATCAATAAGACATAGTGGCTGGAATCTGAAGCCCGCTTGAAAAGGGTTGTGGCCATTCGAGCTGTGGAGAGCTCGGTTATAGCTGTGCTAAACATAGGGGAGGTTCTCATCCCATTTTCATGGATCCTTTGAGTTGTACATGTGCAAAATGTGTACGATCATCTTGTTGACAACCTCTATCTGGCCATCAGTTTAGGGATGGGGGGTTGTGGACTTAGTGAGTTTGGTGTCCAACTTTGACAAGATACTGGATCAAAATGTACTAAGGAACATTCTATCTCGATATTAGATGATAAACCATGGGATTCCAAAGTGTACCCACACTTGTTCAAAGAATAGTTTAATAGTGGCTTCTGTTATGATATTCTTCTTGCAGGCCGCCATAATGGCTATCTTCGAGAACCTGTCGATGACCACAAAAACACAGTCATTTCTATGCTTAGTAGAAGGAAGGCCTGACATGTAATCCATGGAGATGTATTCCCAAGGTCGAATAGGGGTAGGTAGCAAGGTATAGAGGCCTTGCTTCTTGATGGTCAGTTTGGCAATGGTGCAGGCAATGCATGATCTGATGTACTTTCTAATATCCAGTTAAAGATTCAGCCAATAGAAATATTTCTATAGTACTTCCACCATTTTCTTGACCCTGAAATGCCCAACAACTCGACTGTAGTGTGATTCCCAAATCATCTTGGCACGCTCACTTGAAGGAACACAAAGGTGACCTAGGTGGCATAATATGGCATCCTGGAGATGAAAATCTGGAACATGATGACCCTCCAAGAGTGTCTAGTATGTGTGGTCAAATACTAGGTCACTTTTGTAAAGAAGTGGCCAATCAGAAATCTTGTGCCCAAAAGAGTTGAGCACGGTGGTTAACGCCATGAACGGTGGTCAACTGAGGCAATCTGCAACATTATTGGTGCTTCTCTTCTTATACTTGATATTCAAATGGAATTATTATAGGTATGTGGACCACTTCTGATGGTGATCATTCTGCAATTTCCCCTAGGTTTATATGAACTGCAGGGGCTAGTGGTCTGTGTGGATGACCGTTTCCTTCCCCAAAATGTAATGCTTCTACTATCGGTAGGCCTGCACAATGGAATACATCCCATTTCCATAAGTGGGATACTTCTGGACCGTTTCTGAAAGTGTCTCACTGTGATATTCCACTAGATGCCCGTGTTGAGTAAGGATTGCCCCAATAGCATAGTAAGAGGCATTTGTCTCGACCTCAAATGGTTGTTTCAAGTTTGGTAATATGAGCACTGGTGCCGAGTATAGGCGTTCCTTCAACTCTATGAATGCCTTATATTAAGATCAATACCAAAACAATTTTGCTTTCTCTCCTCTCTTGGTGACATAACTCAAGGGCTAAGTGATATGAGAAAATCCAAACATGAACCTATGGTAGAAGTTGGCAAGACCCAGAAAGTTGCAAAGCTCTATCAGAGTGGTTGGAGATGGCCAATCTTGAATGAATTGGATCTTGGATGGATCCACATGCACCCCCCGTTCATCAATAATGCATCCCAGACACTGAATCTGGGTCATGCCAAAAGTGCATTTCTCTAAATTGGCACATAACTTATGTTGTCGCAGTGTTTGGAGAACCTGTTAGATGTGGTGGAGGTGCCCTTCCCAACTCTAGCTAAAGATCAAGATGTCATCCAAGTATACCACTACAAATGATTTGGTGAATAGCTGCAAGATGTCATCCATTAGCCTCATGAAGGTTGCAGGAGCATTCATCAATCTGAAAGGCATCACAAACCATTTGAAAAGGCCCTCCTTGGATTTGAAGGCAGTCTTCCACACATCGGAGGATTTGATTGGTACCTGGTGATATCCTCAATTCAAATCAATCTTGCTAAAATATTTTTCCCCCTTCAGTTGGTCCAAGAGGTTATCAATCCATGGGATCGGGTACCTATTACGAACAATGATCTTGTTCAGCACTCGATAGTCAATATAGAGTGTCCAAGTCCCATCCTTCTTCTATACCAACACGATAAGGCTCCCACAGGGTGATGAACTCGAACGAATGTGACCTTTCTATAGCAGCTACTAAACATGCCTCTTTATTTCATCGTTCTCCAGTACAGAGCACCGATAGATTGGTTCATTGGACAGTGGCACACTTGGGGTTAGATTGATGGAGTGCTTGGCCTGATAGTGCAGAGGAACCCCTGTGGGGGATGTGAAGATGTCCTCGTACTCCTCCATGACCTTGTCCATCTGTAGTTTTCATGCAGAGGGGCTCTGTCTAGAGGTCGTGTCCACCATATTCTTCTTTCTGTGAGGGCGTATCATACAAAAAACAAATTTCTTGGTTTTGGAAATGAGCTTACTGTATTGTCTTGCAGTAACCAAAGAGATGGTGGTAGGCCTACCTCTGGTATCCTATAAAACTTATTTCCCAAAGTAACAATAACAACATGGGGCCTTGATTCATACACAGCATGTCACTTCCACAAGTATGGTTGACCTAATAATACATCACAAACATCAAGGGGAGCAACATCACACAATACCTCATCTATGAAGGGCTTGATGTTGTATGGAAGGTGACACTGCTAGCTCACGCGAAGATCCCCTCCTTGATGAAGCCACACGATGGTGTATGATTATGGATGTGTTGTGATCGGTAAGCCCATCTGCTTCACAACCTCTGCCAAAATGAGGTTCTTTTGGCTCCCATTGTGGACAATGTACTATAGTGGGGAGCCCTTTACCCACATCTAGGAATGGAAGAGGTGCTCCTCCTCCTCTAGATCTTCAGGTTCCTCCTTCTAGATCTTCATGGTAGCAATAGTGGCATTGGGCTCTACATCGATAATCTGCTTCCCTTTTTCATTCCCCTTCTTAGGTTCTGACTCAGAGTCGGAACATGCATCTAATTCTAAAACCTTTAGCCAGCCACCAGTGACAGCTTGGCCTGACACTCGCTTATGTTATGAGTGGAGCTCTTATGGAACTCACACCAGTTTCCTGTGTCCTTTTTCGACTTCGTGGCGTTGTTCTTTTCTTGTAGCTTTGGCAGGTTGTCTTGGGCTGCCCCACCTTGGCTTTGTCCTTTGTTCTGCGGTTTGGGTGCACCTTTCCCTTACTTTGTATTCACAGACCCAAAGTCTCTCTTTTTCTATTTAAACTTTTGCTCAATTTTGATTGAATATCAGTATGTCGTACCGAGAGAGGAGATGTTCAAGAATTCTATTTCTTCCTGGATGTACCTGTGTAGGAAACCATGGTATTTGAGTACCAAATGTTGCTCCAGATCCTTGATACCCAACTTTGTGTGAAAGGTATCGAAAATATTGGTAAACTCCAACACATCTTGGTCCATTCCCTGCCGCAACGTGGTCCACTTTATGTATTGATCCTCATAGTTTCCGATAGGGTAGTATTGCTCCGTGATGGCAGCCCAAAAAGAATTCCAACTAGGTGTGGCTAAAACCGGTGAGGTCGTACTTTCATCCTTCTGCTCGTAGTAGGTTTCCCACTAGTCCTTGACGTGGGGGTGGCTTTGAGAAGAGCGAAAGTAATCCTTTCTCGGCTGGAAAAATCATGAACATAAAAATACCCTTCTAGCATATTTAACCATTTATCTACAGCATCTACATCTATCTGACCCTTGAATGTGGGAATGTCAAAGCTAATTTGTACCTTAAAGGGTGTGGCGCTTCCAGAGTAGCTGCTGGAAGTAGATGTGTCGCCGCTGGGTAGTCGCTGAAAGATCTGGGTAAAGTTGTCCATCATCGCATTCCTTTGTCACTCGAGGGCCTCTTCGAGCAAGATTTTGATAGGATCTCTTTCCCCCTCATCTTTCTTTTCATCTGCCATGGTAGGTTGTCAGGATTTGTGAGGCTAGTCTTGCAAAGGTTCAACCAGTTCAAGCCCTAACTCCTTATATCCCGGCCTCATTGGGGACATGCAAAGAAAGACATAGAAATTAAAGATTACTCTGATACCACTGATCCAGATTTAAACAAGAATGCAACAAATTATAGATATAACCATACATACAGAGATGCAACATAAATAATACTTCATTTCATTACTGTATAATACTAAAATATGCTTACAAACAGAAATGGAAATAAACTAGCTAGGGTAATGGTAGCTTCTCTCTGAGAAGAGATGTGGTGGTTGCATGCCTCTGAACTGCCTTACAATGAGGCTCAAAGGCCTATTTATTATCGAGAAACAATAGAAAACCCTAAACATCCTAAAACCTAACCCTAGGAGATGAAGCGCCAAACTAAGGGCCCCGTTTTGGGTAAACTGGTACATCAACTTCCCATGGTCGTAACTTTGGCATATGATCTCTGTTTGATGTGCACAATACCTCATTAGAAAGATCTATCCGAGGACTACAACTTTGGGAAGAGCAACATCAATCCATGGATGCATGTTGCTCCTAGTTTTCCCAAAAAAACGTCATTTAGGGCCTCAAAACAGCTTCGGAAGTTCAGGACCCAAAAAACTGCTAAAAATAGTAAACTGTGCTACAATTAAGGAAAATGAAAAGATGAAAGAAACAATGGTGGGGGTCCAAGTGGAATTGGTGGGTGGCCACCAATATCCACCTCGATCATCACTTTTTACAGACCAAATAAAATTAGAAATAATAGAGTTTATTTGTTTTATTATAGATTTTGGTACTATAATAATATGCATCCAATAAACATGCATATTTTGCATGACAAGCCTATTGTGATTTTTTTTGAGATTATAATATATTAACAATTCAAATTTAAATTATAATAAATTGAATTTAAATTATAATAAATTTTCAATATATTTTAATAAAGTAATCGTAAAAATACCTTAAAAAATAAAAATTATGTAACATAAACATATTTAAATTATATCAATAATAAAAATATGCTTCAATTAGATCATTAATATTAGATCCATTGTTGAATGTGTTAAGCATTGGTGAGGATAAACCATATTTAGACATACTTGTCTAGATTACATTGTTAATGTAAAATACATCTTTGAATTTGTTAGGCACTGGTAAGGATAAAATGTATTTACACCTAGCTGACCCATCGATCTATCTATAAGAGGTTATTAATAAACGAAAAAAATCCTAATAAGCAATAATGTAGTCCTATGTTTTCCATGTTTCATGATGTTAATGTTTAGGTTGATGACAATTTAGCCCTGGTGAAAAAAGCATATTTAGATGCAGTTGACACATTAATCTATTCATAGGAGGTTATCAACAAATTAAATAATGCTAGTGAAATATTTCTACTTTTGGGTTCGATTTTTGCAATCACTTATTTCTCATTATTTCTTTTTATGTTACATTTTAAGTTTTTGTGCGGTTGTGGTTGAATAATGAGAGTTTATGGAGCTTTCAATATAGATATATTATTGGTCGATGTTTCAAATCCAATAATAGGATGGTGGTGGATGTTTCAAATATACATTAGTAAGGAAAAAAAGCCAAGTAGAAACAAAAAATAGACCAATGATTATTATAAGACATAAGGAAAGGGGAAGGGAAAGAAGTATGGTAGAGCCCCAAAAAAAACCTAAAACATAAAATTCCACAACCTTACGAAACCCTATAAGTTTGATTAAAATACAAACCTCTAACATTAACAATAATATTATTACTAAAACTAATATGCTAATAATAATAATAACTATTAATTAATAATAATTAATAATTATTACCACTATTATTAATTCTTATTATTATAAAACTCATAATATAATAGTCATAATATAATAGTTGACTAATAAAAAATAATAATTTTATTATTAATAATATTAATTCAATTATTAATACTAGTAAAATTACATGAAGTATAACGATTAGTGATATAGCATGAAATGGTAAACCTACCTAATATTAAATGTTATTACAAGGCAAATATTTAAATTAGAAAGGATAATGCCCAAACAAAAGCATAAAGGAGGAAAGATAAGAAAAGAACGGGGAAGGAAAATGTGAAAGGGAAGCCCGAAGGAAAAGGGGAATAAGAGAGGAATCAAATAAAATGGAGATGTAAAGGAGGAGGACAACAAAAGAGAAATTGAAGGGAGAGGAAAAGAGGAGAAGATATAGGAAGGGGTGGGAAACACAAAAGAAAAGGAAAGGGGAGACAGAAAAAGAGAGGAAGAGTAGAGAGAGGTAGAGGGAGGAAAATGGGAAGGTAAGAGGAACAAAGAGGGCACAACTAAAGAGACATGAGAGTTGAAAAAAAGAGAGGAAGTGGTCAGAGAGTGGAGGGGAAAGGAAGGGGAGTGTTGGACACCTAATCCTCAATGGCTTAGTGTGGAAGTCGAATGGACAAAAGGAGTCCAAGAGACCTTGGAATGTGAAACCCAACGGTCACATAATGTACTATAAATTTATATCTCTTGTTAATAAAAATTGTACTCTCATGATTTATCATTCATATTCCTTTGCTGTCCATGTGTGTCTAACATGGTATCAGAGCAAGCATATTCTTGCCCTGCATAATTATTTTTGAGCCATTTGTTTTATGGCCTTTCTGTGCAGTTTATTTCTGCCATATTCCTTTATATAGACCTGTGCTCTGTTTGTCATATTCACTTGAACGATGAAACGTTCCTATGCCTGACACTGCCAGTGTTGTCCAAGCTGTTCTGACATGTCTGTTTGTCATATACGTTTTTCACATTATCTGCACCTTCTGTCAAGCCTACGCCCTCTGTCAAGAGACTAGCTGCAAACGTTGTCTCACTGCATCAGTGTCATAGACGTTTTATACCTGCCCTCTCTCTACCTGCGCTCTCTGCCTAACTACCCATGAACGTTCCTGAAAGAAGTGTTGTCCTGTCTAGCATTGTCCATGCTGTCTTGAACTGATGGAAGGCAGAAGAATGCCTTTGTCCATTATTCTCTTTCTGCGCTGTCCATTATTCTTTGTCCGCGCTGTCCATTATTCTCTGTCCAACGCTGCTGCTGTGAGCATGGAGACGAAGGTGAGCGTGGAATAGGTTGAAAATTGTGGAAGAGCGCCTTCTTTCTTCACTAGTTCCAAGACTAGGAGTGAGGTGGCACGATTATACTTCTGTGGAGGCTGAGTTCTATATAGTATTTTGTTAGGATGGAAACATTGTTCACAGAATCGAGTTTCATTGTTTCTTGAGCTGCGTATTGGTGACAGACATGAGTGAAATAGTCGTGGGGCCTGCCTAATGTCATAATAAAGCCGTGTAGAAATCTTCTGGGGCTGCGAATGAAATCTGGGCGGAGTATATATATTATACACAGTGGAGCTCAACCACACTCAAGGTCTGATTTCGTATCCATATTCTCCTTCATAAGCTCCTATGATGATGCGATTGCAAACACTCTCAACAGCGAACATGGCAATTTAGTCAATCTGCCATCCGAACGTCTGAGGTTCGTGCCTATCTCAGAAAGGGTTGATCTGTAAAATTTCGCTGTTCGAAGTGGATTTGACACTGTGCACGGGCTTTTGCTTACATAGAAATGAAGATTTCAACTACGTTGCTGTGGTTTTATCATTGATACGTGGACTGGGGGGTATGAGTCCGCTTTGGAGAAGCCAGGTCCAGTGCTTGGGCGACAAGCCAACCTTAATAAACTGCTTTGAATGAACGCAGATGCTAAACATGCAGCTCTGCGATTTTATTTTTGTGAACGAGGTCTCTGTTCGCCAGAGAAGAGTCCACAACAGCCGCATAGTCACAAGTTTTTGTGGAGTCCAACAAAGTGTTGAAGAAGGTGAATAGTATCAATGCGCAATTTTTTTTTAACTTTGGATATTATATTGTTATAGAAACATATTATTGGTTTAGGCATGCATAAGTTGTGGTTTATGATAGTTGGACATTTTCTTGTACTCCTGTTGATACTTTTGATGTTGATACTTTTGATGAGGGATGAGCTCATGGAGCCATGCCACTCACACGTCGGGTACTGAGAACATAATTGTTAAGGGACAGATGTGAGCTTGAGGACCCAAATCGTTACGGCCCCAACAAATCTGAGGGTTTTCTATTGTACTATGGTTATATACTTTGTTTGAGCAAGAGTTGTTTAAATTATATTTGATGTAAATTTTAACGTGCTTGATGGAGCCGCTTTAAAAAAAAAAAAATATGAAGCAGTCAAACACTAAGTGTTGACAAAACCTATGGAATAATGAACACAAAATGCAAGATAACATACAATATTGAAAGATTTCAAACTCCTAGGAGATTCATTTCTCAACAAATAAGTCACCTTTAAGGTGATACTTGATTATTTGAAGGATTTACATGTCACCAGAAGCTGTTGGACAAAAGACTTTGAAGAGTATAGAGTTCCTTTCGAGCCGCGTTTATTTTCTTCATTTCTTGCAAGAGGTTTTCAGGAAAGGCAATGCAAGCAATGCGTCGTGCTGTAAGTGGTTTTCATCATCTAAAAGATTTGCATTATGAGGGGAAGCTGTTGGAATAGAGAATGCTATTTGAAGAGTTTGGATTTGCTTTGATTTTCAGTGTTATATATGATGAAGTTTTTATGACAGTGGTAGCATAGTTATGGTATATGAATTGTGTAACTGAATTCTATTCATGCTCTAGTTTTGGATGGTTTTAATACACTGTTGCTTCCATACATACGCTGATATTATTAATATGATGTATGCTCACTGGGTCTAAATTTGATATCAAATTAAAATTTTGAAGTTCTTCCACAAGTATTTGTACATCATATTATATATTTACATGAACCAACAACAAGGAATGCACCACCTCTGCTGAACGTAGCTGTGACACCATTCAGTGTGGAGTTTATTCTGACAATGTGGGCACCACGAAACACTGTATTGTTGACTAATATAAGCCAGAGGACCAGCACTATACAGTTTGCTAAGTATTTGGACATGTAAGGAGGTCTATCACTACTGTTTCAGAGTGCTAGAGATTCATTCCAATGCCCATGACATGGTGTTATAATTATTGAAGTTTTGATAGCCATCATTTTTTATTTGAAAGTAAAGGAGTACTTGAAGGATCCAAGCAAGTTTACATTTGCTGTTGCCCCAATTGTGGCATTGTATTTAAAACCCATTATAGTTTCTGTCTACATATATATATGCATTGATTCCCTGGTTCATTTGCTGCACATTTATACAAGATATTGTTGTGTACTGTAAGTGGATATTACTTTTCTGCATTAAGTAATAATTATGATCAGTTTTTAAGGTGTAAATCTGACATTGAAGAAAAATGGCCAGAATCAGTGAAGTATTAGAGTTCATGAAAACTCTTATACAATCTATTGTTGATGACACATTACAAATCAACAAAGGATCTCTCTCTGAAATTCAGACATGTCTAAAAAATGCACACAAAAAGATTGATTTTTTGCAGCTTGAATCACAGCTACAGCAAGAAGAGCTACATCAAAATAGACATCATTCTGAACCTGTTTTTGTTCAAAACATTGAGAAAACCACCCATCAGCAGCAAGTCAATAATGTTACAGTTCATTCAAATAAAGTAGCAGTTGTACATGCAGATGCAGAAACTCAGTCTGCACTTCCCAAGCCCATCATTAGACCTTGGGAACAGCTTGTTCACAACAGGCACATAACTAGTCTTGGATATGACAAGGACTTGTCCTTTCATATTCCAGACTACTCCAAACCCATTCAATTTCAGAGTGTTGGATTCATTCATGACAGTTCACCTGCTCCTCATGGCAGTTCACCTCCAGCTGTTCCAGATTCTGCCCCTCTTCCACAACAACAACAACAACAACAGATTGTAAAATGCCAACACTATGACCGAGTTGGCCATCTGAAAGATCATTGTTTTGATCTTCATCCATGTAAGCACTATCATAAAACCAGTCATTCTTCACACAAATGCTTCAGAAACAAACATCCTGCAAGAACAAAGATTCATCTAGGATGGATCGCTTCTTGGCAATGGGCATCAACAACCAAGAAGATATTCCAAACACATGTCAGAACTTGTTCTAGAGTATTGAACAATCTTGCAGTTGAGTTTTCTCCATCATCTCACCTTGTATTTGACAGGGGGGAATGATGGTCATCTACAAGCTTCAAAGTCACATCAAGCGAGCCTGACCCACAACCTGCCACACCAGTTTCAAAGTTGTAGCCAAAGACAAAGATGCCCGTAAACATGCCTTCAGTTGGCAATCTGGGACACTTCCTCTAGCATAAGACTTCAGCTCCCTACCAGCTTCGGAAGAATTCCAGGAACAAAATTGAGAACACTTCCTCTAGCAGAAGACTTCCACTTCTTGCCAGTTTTGGAAGAGTTCCAAGAATTGCATTAAGCATTCTAGATTTTTTGGTCATCCTTAAACCATCACAGGTTGAGACTTCCCTTTTTAGGTTGAAGTTCTCCCTTTTATGCGGGGTGAGAGCTCCCTTTATTGGTTGAAGGTTTCCCTCTTCAAAACAATAGGAGCACTTCCTCTAGCAGAAGACTTCAGCTTCTTGCCAGTTTTGGAGGAGTTCTGGGAACTGCACTAAGCGTTCCAGTGTTGGTGGTCATCCTTAAACCACCACCCTTTATACCAACATTTTAGAGAGCACATTCAGCCTAGTGCTGCCATGCATTTTTGCACATTTTGTATTTCAACTCTCTTCTTGGACTCACACATAACCCTTCGGATTAAGGGGGGTAATGTTGGACACCTAATCCTCAATGGGTTAGTGTGGAAGCCGAATGGACAAAAGGAATTCAAGAGACCTTGGGATGTGAAACCCAACAGTCACATAATATACTATAAATGTATATCTCTTGTTAATAAAAATTGTACTCTCATGATTTATCATTCATATTCCTTTGTTGTCCATGTGTGTCTAATAGGGAGGATAAGGGGGAGAGGAAAGGGAACAAGGAGAGTTTGGGGAGGAAGAGGGGAAAATAAAATAAATTTAGGGACCAATGTAAGGGAATGAACCGAAGAGGAAAAACCAACTAAGACATGAGGTAGAGTGAGAATAGATACACATAGAAAGGAGAGATACAAAAAGAGGAATAAAATGGAGGAGGAAGAAAGGAAGGAAAAATGAAAGAGGTTAGGAGAAAGAGGAAGAAAGGGAAAGAAAGGAAGTAAGAAGGGAAAATGGAAGGAGAAAGCAATAAATATTAGCTCCCATAAGATATAAACTAATTTATAAGGGAAGTTAGATTCCACTAATTTCAAGAATTGAGGGGAAAGGGAGGGAAAGATAAGGGGGAGAGGAAAGGAAACAAGGAGAGGTTGGGGAGGAAGAGGGGAAAATGAAAGAAAATTAGCGACCAATGTAAGGCAATTAAAAAATGAGGAGGAACCAACTAAGACATGAGGGAGAGGGGGAAGAGAGACATACAGAAAAGAAGGAGAGATATAAAAATAGGAACAAATTGGAGGAGGATGAAATGAAGGAGGGAAGAGGGAAGGAGAAAGAGGAAGAAAGGGAAAGAAAGGAAGTAAAAAGGTTGAATGGAAGGAGAAAACAATCAAGATTAGCTCCCAAAGGATATAAATTAATTAATGAGGGAATCTAGTTTCCACTAATTTCAAGACCCCCATCCCTATTAAGGTTATCAGGGTTCTTGTTAATTCATATGGCTTCTCTAACCTGGTACTTGTAGCAATGTTCTCCTCTGCAAAGCCTTTAGTGTATTTTAAACATATATGATGTTTGGTTTTTTAGGAGTGTTCAACCAAGGTATAGGAAAGGATAAGATGATGCTTAATATCAACTCAATGTTCCTTAATCCTATTCTTAAAGGATCTCCAAGTTTTTCTAATGTAGTGTTTTCCATAAGAGTAGGTAATATTGTAAACTCCTTTTTGTTTTTTATCATCAATACTATCTTTAATGGAACTCATTCGTTGTTTCACCATCAATAAAGGCTTGAAAAATATAAAAATATATTTTTCCTTTTGTAATTCCCTAGAGATCTTATTAGTGTTTCCTTTTACATAGGGTAAATAAATTTTCTAATCTGAAAATGGGGCTCTTAGACTTCTTGTCTAACTTACAAGAACCTCTCCCACTCTCAAAAGCTTTATATCTTCCCAAGTATTCATGATTAACCAATGTGGAATTAAACATGTGCTCAAAGATATGGGTGTATGCTTATGTTTGTTTTAGACTCATCATATGCTTTAAAACCTGTTGTTTGTGCTTATATGTACATATGCTTGAACTGATATATAAATGCATATAACATTAAATAATGCAGCGGTAGAAAGAAACACATAAGACAACAATTTAATTAGGAGTTCACCCACAACTCTTGGGCTACATCTCTGTGATCTCTAGTTAATTCAACTAGGCTCTTTGGAATTATGTTATAAGTGTTTTTTTACAAGATCTTGGCTTAACTCTTGTTGTTTTACACAGAAATAGTGGGTTCAGACACCATGTTATTCCCTGGCTCTTGAAGCTCTGGCTCTTGGCTCTGGCTCTAGGGTCTTGGTTCTGGCTCTCTGCCTCTGACTCTGGCTCTTCGACTTTAGCTCTAGCTCTGGCTCTTCGGCTCTGGCTTCTATCAATTCACAACCCTCTTGGATTTTCACTTGACTTCCAAGTGACTCCCTTGGCTGCTCGTTTGCTTCTGTGCTGCCTCTTTTGCCTTAGCTTCCTACTTTGGCTTCACTTTCAACAACAAAGCCTCAGTAAACAACAACAACAACCAACTACCACTCAACAGCCATGTCTCTGTCATTCTATGCCTTTTAAGCCAAATCGGCACTGTCTATTTGTTTTCCCTTTCGGTCTCTTTGTCTTCCAGCCATGGTCCACTCAAATACCTTCTCTGAGCGTTAGGAATCATTGTTAAATGCCCTCAGGTATGGATGCGACCTATTCCACAATAGAAGGAACCACCAATGCTTGAAATCCCCAAATTTTGGCATTCTCAACTTATACAGGAAAAATACACCAAACACATGAAAATCCGTAGAAAACATTGTTCATTAGACTTCAATCACTATGAATTCTGCCCTAAAATCCTACCAGGTCTGCCCATAATCACTATCGCAAGTCACTTCAGCCCTGTTCCAAGGTTTTCCTTTTGTATTTAAAAATATGTTAAAACATGGAAAAATCCCATAAAATTGCTTTTGATGGACTTGAAACATTATACAGAGGCATTTTCCATCGGGCCCGTAATATCGTGTTGGGCGCATTTCCTTTGTAATCTATTCATTTAGCGAAAATTCAAAATACAAAGGAAATTGATGTTTTCTAGATTTAAAAATATATAGAATACCATCTATATTTCCATCGGATCCGGCCATCGCTGAACCGATCATCGGTGATATATATATATATATATATATATATATATATAAACACACACACACACATAAGGCCCCGCTCCATTTTGTTCGCCGATCGCGGTATCACATTGGCCCGGTGCCATCCCATGTTATGCCTCCGATTGCCTCCGCCTGTCATTGCCGACGCGATATGCCGATTAGATCTAGACCGTTGACCAGACAGATCCGACAGCTCCTGTGCAAACACTTTTCAAGCCTTCTATAGGCCTCATTTCTGCCATTTCTTCATATTTTTGGGTCCCGATAGTGTAATCCGAATTTTCTAAGACTTCCCATTTTTCGATGGTTTTTACCTTTTAGGAGATTTTGAAGACTTAGAGGGTTTTTAAGACCCATTTTCAAAGGATTTTGCCTCTTTTTACAAAGGAAAAAGGTAGCTTCATTTTCTGATAACTTCTGCATCCTAGGTCAGTTTTCTCCCATTCAAGTTACAGTAGATCCAGGATGAGACGATCTCTACAATGGGGCTAGTTCTAGGAACTTTATTGGACTTTCATATTTCCTCTAAGAGGAACACTTAGACGTAGGAGTCTATGCAAAATCCATTTTTGGATCACACCTCCCACTAAAAGAGATTTTGGTCTCCAAAAGACTGATACACTAATATGAACAATAAATGAGAGTGACTCACCCTCTTATTTCAGCCTCCCTACACTTGACCTTCCATAGTGCCTCTGAACGAAAGTCTCTGACCACTTCCCTTCTTGGATGGGCTGGTCTTCCCTGGAAGAACTATATTCCTCCTTGCCTTCCTGTAGAACTCCTGCTGAAATTATCATAGAAGGTAGTTTGTGCTTCTCTACCTTGATTGTTGATCCAAGGTGGCTCAAACAAATGTGAAGTACATCTACTCCACAAAAAATCCATTTTTACCTATTTGACAAGCTATCAACAACTATTAACAACAACATAAATACAGACAACAACTGGATGGCCTAAACTCCTGCTTCAATGAAAGAAACAGATTTCACATCTTGTGAACACCTCCATGTCTTACATCTGCATACAAATGATGGACTAGACAACAAGCCCACAAAACAAGCCTTTAAAACAAATGAACCCTCAAGTCAAGCATGTAGAAAAAGACCATTTGGACTCTTTTTCAAAAGGCTAAACACTTCATTATTATCCCCATATAAGAGACCAAGTTAACTTCTCTCAAGTCAATATTGCATCACATGCATGTCAAAGCAATCAACTCTTCAAGTTAATTACATATACATGTTCAAATACAAGGAAATCATCAATATCCCCATGTTCATGCACATCATGATTATGCGTGCATTTCATCCTTCAACTTTCATTTAAGCACACTGTAATTTCGAAGCTGAAATGAAATATAATGTTGCGGCAACAAAGTGAGTCTCCTGCTGAACTTCTTCATTCACCTACTTGGCAACATCCTCCAATTTGCATTCCATTAACAAAGAAATGCAAATAGATGCATAAATAGACATGAAATCCTAATTGGATAAGAACTCTAACCGTTCCTTACCACTCCCTTTCAAAGGTACTACCTTTGTCTGCACATCAGCATCAACATGTGAATCATTTTGAGACACATCACTCATGGAATCTTCCTTTCCATTTTTGCCGTATTCTCTTACCATTTTCTTCAGCTTTGGTGGAAGCATTGTTGGATTCAATGTCCAACATTTTGCAGAAAGATGTCCTTGCTTATGGAAGTAAGTGGACTACATGTGCATCTTCTTGAAAATATGATTTTCCTTGTCCAATGGGCCTTTGGCTGCTTGCTTCCATTCCTTCAAAAGTTTCTTGTATGTGGCCATTCTCTTCCAACGTCTAAAAACATTATGGTTATCCAAACCACAAAAGGAACATGTAACTCTTTCCCCATACTTATGTGGAAATTTATCATGCTTTGCAAGATCAAAAGGAATGTGTTTAGAGCTAGATTTATACCTTTCTCTTTCACCTTTATTGCCTTCATGAGGAGGTGATTTGAGTGAAGAAGTAACTCACTTTGGAAAGTGAAGAAGTAGCTCCCTTTGGAACACGAGCAATCTCTTCAAGGTTATCAGAGTTTCCACAACCCTCTGGCTCAAGTATGTGCTTCTGAACACCTGCATCCTGTAAATAATGTTTCAAGCCATTGCGTTCCTCTTGAATACAACCTTCACACTTTTGAGGTAGAGGACATGAAATGAAACTCCTTCTTGGGACTATTGTAATGGCCTTCATGACAGCTTTGGAATTCTCTCCATAAGACTGTCCATAGCCAAGACCCAAATACTTAGGCCTTTCCTCAACCATTATTGGTTGAACAATACCTTGTGCATGCTTACCCAAGCCTTTTCCTTCATAGCCCATCTTGGACATTAGCTTGGAACCTATGCCTTTAGTATGTTTTTCAAAAGAACCAATATAAGCATTCTCAGAAGAATTTTAAGACAAACTGGAATGGCTTACCTCTTCTTCAAGATGGTACTTGACTAAGGCTTCTTGGGCAACAAAGAGTTGTGACTCCAACTCATGCATCCTTTTCAGGTTCATATTTGCAATATGAAGTTACCTCTCCATTTTCTGCAATTTTTCAGAAAGCAACTGCTTCTCTTCCTCCACGGAATTCAACTGCTCTCTAAGCATGCTGCTCTTTCTTCCATCCTCATAAATTTCTCTCACCATATTCATCATGATGGACAAGTCATTATTCATATCTTCATCAAAGAAACTTGTGAAGAAAGGAGAATTTGAGGACTCACTTGAAGACATTGTCATTATGCCAATTTGTGCTAATATGTACATGTGCTTGAACTGATATATAAATGCATGTAACAGTAAATAATGCATTAGTAAAAACAAACGCATAAGACAAAAATTTAATTAGGATTTCACCCACAACTCTTGGGCTACTTCTCCATGAGCTCTAGTTAATTCAACTAGGCTCTCTGGGATTATGGTATATGTATTTTTTCTTACAAGCTCTAGGCTTAACTCCTAATATTTTACACAAAAATAATGGGTTCAAACACCATGTTATTCCCAGGCTCTTGAAGCTCTGGCTCTTAGCTCTGGTTCTTGGCTCTTGGTTCTAGCTCTCTGGCTCTGACTTTGGCTCTTCGGCTTTGGGTCTAGCTCTGGCTCTTCAGCTCTAGCTTCTATCAGTTCACAGCCCTCCTAGCTTTTCACTTGACTTCCAAGTGACTCCCTTGGCTGCTCTTTTGCTTCTCTGATGCCTCTTTTGCCTTAGCTTCCTGCTTTGGCTTCACTTGCAACAACAGAGCCCCAATAATCAACAACAACAACCAACTACCACTCAGCAGCCCTATCTCTATTGTTTTGTGGCTTTTAAGCCAAATCGGCTCTGTCTGTTTGTTTTCCCTTTCGAGCTTTCAGTCTTCCAGCCATGGTCCACTTAAATCCCTTCTCTGAGCATTAGCAATCATTGCTAAACACCATCAAGGATGGGTGCCAGCTATTCCACAACAGAAGGAACCACTAGCACTTGAAATCCCCAAATTTTGGCATTCTCGACTTATACAGGAAAAATTCACCAACCACGGGAAAACCCGTAGAAAACATTGTTCATCGGACTTCAATCACTATGAATTCCACCCTAAACTCCTATTAGGTCCCCCCATAATTGTTATCGCAAGTCACTTTGGCCCTGTTCCAAGGTTTTCCTTTTGTATTTAAAAATACGTTAAAACATGGAAAAATCCCATAAAATGGCTTTTGACGGACTTAAAATATTATACAAAGGAATTTATAAGTTCCATCAGGTGAGTAATAGCGCATCGACACATTTCCTTTGTAATCCATTCATTTGGCGGAAATGTGAAATAGAAAGGAAATTGATGTTTTCTGGATTTAAAAATATATAGAATACCGTCTATATTTCCATCGAGTCCAGCCATTGCTGATACCGATTCGTTGATCCGATCATTGGTGATCAGCATATAGCATCGCATATATATATATATATATATATATATATATACATATATATAATATATAATATATATATAATATATATATATATATATATATATATATATATATATACACACACACACACATAAGGCCCCGCTCCATTGCGTTTGCCGATTGTGATCCACCGGTATCGGCGATCATGGTATCGCATCAGCCTAGTCCCGTCACATGTTATGTCTCCGTTTGCCTCCGCCTATCACCGCTGATGAGATATGTCGATCAGATTTGGACCGTTGATTAGCCAGTTCTGATGGCTCCTGTGCAAACATTGTTCAGGCCTCCAATAGGCCTCATTTCCGCCATTTCTTCGTATTTTTGAGTCCTGATAGTGTAATCCAACTTTTCTAAGACTTCCCCGTTTTCGATGGTTTTGACATTTTAGGAGGTTTTGAAGATTTAGAGGGTTTTTAGGACCCATTTTCAAGGGATTTTTCCTCTTTTTCCAAAGGAAAAAGGTAGCTTCATTTTATGATAACTTCTGCATCCTATGTCAATTTTTGCCCATTCAAGTTATAGTAGATCTAGGATGAGGCGATCTTTGCAATGTGGCTAGTTCTAGGAGCTTCCTCAGACTTTCATTTTTCCTCTGTGAGGAACACTTGGACTTAGGAGTCTATCCAAAATCCATTTTTGGATCACTTTCCTACTAGTGTTATCATGAGGTTGGGTATTTTTTAAATACCTTCTTTTTTCTTATCCCAAACTTTTATTAATGTCTTTATATTCTTATAAAATACTTTTACATATTCTTTGTAGATGATTCAATTCTTGTTCAAGGTGTTCTGAGCATGATATCCTTCTAAATCTATTAACTAAAGTACTTAATACACCAATATTGTGTAAGGGGTGATGGTGGGAATATTCATGTATTTTTCCTTTCTGTGTGTGTCTTATTTTTGTATACTTGATGTCCTAAAGTGTCATGATTTATTTTAGTATTGAGGGCATCAAGAAAGGGATGTAAAAAGCCTTTATGATACGACTCTGTAAAAAACCCTTAGTCAACCCCCTTAAAGAACTCTTTGATTGTGAGTCTGTTACCTATTTGTTTGACCCTATCTCCAAGGCATGTTATGAAGATGGGGTTAGAAAAACTTCATTTTTGTAAGTTTGTGGAATTTATCTCTTATATCACCATAGCGTTCAACTCGTTGAGATATTTCGAGTGATATAAAGTTTATGTCAATTCGGGTTCCAGATCAAAAGTTATTCCCATTTAAAGCTTGATTTGTTAAAAGAGGATGAAGCATAATTGATCGTTCGAAATGTGTCAACCAAAGATTATAAATGTGATTTTACCGAAAGACATTTTCTCGTAAAAATATGAATCACAAAAGCCTGAATCAAGAGAAAAGAGGACATGTCATCAAATTACCCACATGGCACCTACGTGGCATCCATCAAGCTAGTGTGACATTGACATCTCATCCCTCTGGGGCTTACCATAACAAGTCAATGTCATGAAAGCAGAACCTCTCTTTCAACTACTTATCTGTAGCATGCAATGCATAACAAAGGAAAGAAGAATTGGGAAGTCTCCTAGTGGACATATTTCCCACACTATAACCATAGACAAATTTGCCTAATTACCATCATGTGTTTCTCTTTTCAAATTTAAAAAGCATCTGATGGTTATGGTAGTGGTTGGTAGCTAGATGAAAGAGTTCCACTCTAGAACCATAGCTAGATTAGACTATGCTTACTGACAAGGCTATTTGCATGGATATAAGGAAAGAGGGGTTGATGATGGGAAGTGATTGGTCTCCCCACCACAACACTTTATGGTATATTAAGCCCTTACCTTGGTGACATAGGATCCATTGTTGGGCTATGACACAACGATAGGAAAGTAAAGGTAAGTGACTACTCTTGATATGGTACCACTTTTCTAGTCTGCTCTATCATCCATGTCTAACTCTACAGCTATAATAAATAATAGTTAATCATAACCACAACATTTAATGACCCATAAGATAATGTCTTTATATTCTTATAAAATACTTTTACATATTCTTTGTAGATGATTCAATTCTTGTTCAAGGTGTTCTGAGTATGATATTCTTCTAGATCTATTAACTAAAGTACTTAATACACCAATATTATGTAAGGGGTGATGGTGGGAATATTCGTGTATTTTTCCTTTCTGTGTGTGTCTTATTTTTTTATACTTGATGTCCTAAAGTGTCATGATTTATTTCAGTACTGAGGGCATCAAAAAAGGGATGTAAAAATCCTTTATGATACAACTCTGTAAAAAACCCTTAGTCAACCCCCTTAAAGAATTCTTGGATTGTGAGCCTATTACCTATTTGTTTGACCCTATCTCCAAGCCATGTTATAAAGATGGGGTTAGAAAAACTTCATTTTTGTAAGTTTGTGGAATTTATCTCTTATATCACCATAGCGTTCAATTCGTTCAGATATTTCAGGTGATATAAAGTTTATGTCAATTCGGGTTCCAAATCAGAAGTTATTCCCATTTAAAGATTGACTTGTTAAAAGAGGATGAACCATAATTGATCGTTTGAAATGTATCGACCAAAGATTATAAATGTGATTTTACCGAAAGACATTTTCTCGTCAAAATATGAATCACAAAAGCCTGAATCAAGAGAAAAGAGGACATGTCATCAAATCACCCACATGGCACCTACGTGGCGTCCATCAGGCTAGTGTGACATTGACATCTCATCCCTGTGGGGCTTACCATAACAAGTCAATGTCATGAAAGCACAACCTGTCTTTCAACTACTTGTCTGTAGCATGCAATGCATAACAAAGGAAAGAAGAATTGGGAAGTCTCCTAATGGACATATTTCCCACACTATAACCATAGAAAAATTTGCCTAATTACCATCATGTGTTTCTCTTTTCAAATTTAAAAAGCATCTGATGGTTATGGTAGTGGTTGGTAGCTAGATGAAAGAGTTCCACTCTAGAACCATAGCTAGATTAGACTATGCTTATTGACATGGCTATTTGCATGGATATAATGAAAGAGGGGTTGGTGATGGGAAGTGATTGGTCTCCCCACCACAACGCTTTATGATATATTAAGCCCCTACCTTGGTGACATAGGATCCATTGTTGGGCTATGACACAATGATAAGAAAGTAAAGGTAAGTGACTACTCTTGATATGGTACCACTTTCCCAGTCTGGTCTATCATCCATGTCTAACTCTGCAGCTATAATAAATAATAGTTAATAAGAACCACAACATTTAATGACCCATAAGATAATGGGTGAAAAACCAGGCTACGCCACTTCTCAATAAGAGCTACAGTTACATAACCACCATTTCATCACCTTTACTATCAGATAATACGAAGCAAACATTGCACACAAATTAACACATTAATCATAATCACAACATCATTCAACATTATCTAGTCATTTATCAATTTCCTAGCATATGGAACATCATGATGAACATGAGCATAATATGGGCTATACTAGTTAGACAATCCATAAAATTATTGCATATCCATGGACCATACCAAACATGTACATTCATAAATTATTACAATTCATAAATCAACAAAAGAATATGCTAAGTTTATATGAATATGTTATCATGGTTGGCAACTAAAGGAGGGACTTAAACTCTCCACCCAACCATAGGTCAACTACACTGCAACTTTCTTGTAGCTAGCCACCCTTATGTCGGATCAAATTTCTGAGGGGATGCCTACTCAAGGAAACTCACACCAATGGATTAGTAACACACTTAAGAGATGAAATCCACTATCCAGGTGGTTTATCAACTACCCTTTAGCATTAAGCACCATAGTGACTCACTTACTTATTTGAGTTTAATTACGATATTTTCCAAAGGTCTAGGTGGGGTATTTCTTAGTCTAGGAGGATGAATCTATTGTCCAAGTTGTATATCAGTTGTCTTTTTGACATAGAAAGCACCACAAGGTTATGTATTCCATTTTATATGGGTTTAACGACTCTCTAACAAGTGCCATAATGACTCAAATTTCCCTTCCTAGGTGGTTACAAAATATACAACAAGAACCACAATGATTCATTCTTCCATTAAGCCTCCCATTGGCCACACAAGCTTAGACACACATTCCATTGGCCTCAAACACGGTTCATAAGGGTCACACCCAAAGTTAAGATGGGACATTGCTCAATCTAGGAGTTGCAATCCACTGTATAGATGGTTTATCAATTGCTCTCTAGCAATAAGCACCAGAGTGATTTAGACATCCATTGACCCTCCCATTGACCATGCATGCATAGACACATATTCTAGTTGCCTCAAAAAAACAATACAGGGAATAACATCCCAAGCCTCTGAGAACAAGGTCGAATCATGAACTCTAACACTACTCCTTACACCCTTGTTTATCTTCCTAGGAAATTTTCCACATCTAGGGAAAACTAATATTATTTTATATTGTTTCTGTTTGCACATTCTTCACCAATCCTTTTTCTTTTTTCTTTTCCCTTTGACTCCCATCTTCCTTCCAGAGGCCTTACTTCCCTAGCATCGATCCTTGAGGGATATGTGATGGGAATGGTCCTCTAACCACATCACCCAATCCCATATCATAAATGGTTGTTAGTGAGGTAGCTCCATTCATCCTTTTGTTAACTTAAATTGGCTACTTAGTGTGTTTGGAAATTCAATGTGAGCTGGCTCAAGGCTTCTTCACAACATGCAACAAGTTTTTCCCCTCTTACTTATCTTATCCATCAAATATTATCCATAAAATCTAGGCTAGGTTCATGGAATTTCAAGACATGCAAACTATTCTCTTAGACAATGGTTACATCAAGTAGTCCTCTCCTTTAGTCAGTCATACATTTTAATTAATTTATATTATGTGTCACAACATATTATGGTAGTTAGTTGTGGCTTCTACACTGGCTTAAAATCATAATTTCATATTATAAACCAAGGGTAAAGTGACACATGTTACAAACCCTACCCCCTTAAAGGAACAATAGCATTGGTGTTCTATCAGTTGAGAATAGGAAAAGAATTGAGCTTTATATTTACAACTCTTACATCTATTTATGCTTTAAATGAAAACTGCTAGAGCACCCTAATTTCATTTTCAATCTCCCAGGTTCCTTCATATGGTCCAAAGTTCTTCCATCACACTTCAACCTATTTTATTACTCGATTTTGAAGTGTGATATTCCTCCGTTCTAGGATGCACATCGCTTCCATTTGGATTTATCCCTTAGATTCCACACCAATCAATGACATGATTAGTGTCACGTACATAATTTTTAAGAAAATAAGTGTGAAATACATCATTTGCTTTGATGATAGGTGGTAAGGCTAGTTTATAAGCCATTGTATCCACTCTTTCTGGAATTTGAAATGGTCCACAAATCCTTGGTGCTAACTTAGCACAATAGCCCACTTTTAATGAGCTCTTCCTTATCGTGATGCAAAGATATACATGCTCTCTCACTTGGAATTCATTAGGGGAATTTTTATGTAAAAATTAGGTCTCAAAACAAAAAAATTACTCACAAAATAATACTTAAAATAACTAATATTGATTTAAAATGATTCAAGATGACGATGCCATCCCCAAGGGTAAATATTTTGGAGGGAAAAGAAGAAAACTGTTTTTTTTTTTTTTAATTGTACTTTTGGCTTATCTCCTTATAGGATTACTCAAATGTAAAGTGCAAACAGTCATTGGATGAAAAATTAAATTTCATATCCAACAAGTACCCACTCTGCATACTTTAGAGTAGACTTGTATCAAAAAAAAAAATTTGAAATACATGAAAAAGTGTGTTCATGTATTTTCAACTTTTTCTGATGTGAATTTACTTAGAAGTATGAATAATGGGTACTCATTGGATGTGAATATTAATTCCACATCCAATGGGTGTCTACACTTGACATTGTAACAACCCTTGCTTGATTTTCCATGTAAAAAAATATAAGACCAAGGTCATGGGATAACAAAAAGTGTTGATGTTGGAATAACATATTTTTTTCGAGTGAAAATTTTCAACATTTCGAAATAATGACGTAAAAGATTTTATCATGACTCAGAAAAACATTAAAATTTCAAAAGAATAATTAAAACATTAAAAATTAAAATTAAAATTAAA
>APFE030312643.1:27636-56443 GCA_000404065.3 Pinus taeda
ATATTTTTTAAAGTAATCAACATTTAAAAAAAGAAAAATAAAACAACTTGAAAATTCGTTAAGTAATCATGATTTCAAAAAAAATTAGACATAATAAATCTTAAAGCGTGAAAAATTAGCCCTCTAAAAAAAAGGTATGTTGCATCAACACATTTCAAAATCAGCATGAAAATTACTAACATTTAGAAACAAATTTTTATATTTGATACATAAGAAATTTGAAGTGTCAAAAATATACTTCGAAAAAAAAGAAATGTATTATGCATCACCACTTTTCAAAATCGGGGCACCTTTTTGCTACCTCTATGAAACAGGTAATCATATCGGTTATTTAAAGTACCTAAAACAATGCTCTAAAAAAATATATGTTTTCTGCATCGCCCCCTTTCAAAGTCGGGTCACTTTTTTGCTATCTCTACAAAATGGGTAACAGTATCAGTTCTCGTTTCAAAGTTTACATTGTTTTCCTAGATAACCATGGTGTTGTGGGTTTTCCACACGTTGTTTCTAATTGGTGCTCATGTTCGTTATGGTTGTAGGTTGAGTTACTAGTTCCTGAAGTCGTTGGTTGGAACAATTGCTCTAGAGCCCTATAATAGCTTGGGTTGGGTTATTAGTCCCGAAGCCTAGGTTGGGAAAAATGTTATAGACCCCTTAGTGGGTCGAGTCAGTAGTGTCTAAAGTCGTGTTAGATAAACGATTTGGAGCCTTGGAAGGTTGTGGGTTGAGTTACTAGTTCCTAGATATGTGGTGGAGTATACGCTCTAGAGCTATGAACAACTTGGGTATAGACCAATCTAGTTGGTGTTAGTGATGTCCAACTGTGAGGTGGAATCACTGATTCAAGGTTGATGTGGTTTGGCCTATGGAAGCCCTGGTTTGGTTTTATTTGGTTTATTCCACGAGATCCCACATTCATGCTTGGAATATGGCACGAGGGTGATTGGATGAAAGAGAGATTTGGTTCAACCTAATCTATGGTCGGGTAGTAGATGGAAGTCCTTGACTTGGTTGGCATTTTCATATGTTAATATGAGATATTTTCTATTATGATCTATGAGCATATGTATTGATTATGTTGGTGATATTATGCCAAGTTGCCATGGTTTATATGTTGGTTATTTGTTGGTTATACAATTTATATTGTATATGGATCTTAACATGTTTAATCAATATATGAATAATTGATGAATGCATGAACTAACAAGTGTTGTTGCAACTATGTGGAGAGGGTATAGATCCTTCTTGGTGATACTCAGGTGAATCTCAAACTATTATGATCATATATGCATTCATGACTTGTAGTTTACATGTTCACCATATGCTTGATGAATTGCCTGTCATGTTCTCGCCAGTCTAAGTCAAGTTCTACCTTCAAATTTCTATGTTTAGCATTGTTGTCATGCCATTATTGATTCTAAGAAGTTAAGGAAGTCTTGGGCAGTGGTATAGAGGCTGACCTAGAATCTAGGCTTAGATCTTGGGACAACATGCTCCTAAGTGGAAAAATTTGGTTGCAACCGCATGAATGTAGGCTTGTGCATGCCATTGGAGGATTCTAACCACACGGAGGGCTTGTTTTGGGCTTAGGTTTTGGCCACCTGGGGTGGTTACTCACATTTTGAGTGACAATGCAGCCCCTCTAGAATGTTATGAGAAGTTAGTTCATCTTTCATGGTCGGCCCCATTTCCTTAATGTAACCTAGGAGATCGGGTTATCTCATAGTAGCTCTTCCTCTCATGTTTACCCTAGTAGGTAAATGAAACTGAGTAAATGTGGGGGGGGGGGGGGGGGGGGGGGTGTTACAAAATATTATCAAATCTTCCTTGCTCAAACATTTGGACTAGATGGGCGGAATGTGTTTGTCATGCATGCATATTAGTTATCTATGTGGTTGTTATTCATGGATTGTGATGGTCATTGTTGTAGTTGTGTATCATCATGATGTTTGGTATGTTATCATTCTGATATGTTGGTCGAGATGGAGAAAGAGATGCATATGATCAAAGCAAGGTTGCAATACTGGACCTTGGGGTACGATCAATGATGGTTCCCATCAATAGGTACATTTTGAATATTAATATGCCATCTGTTATCACTCCAGGAAACTCTCCTAGGTTGCAGCTTGGAGATGCTTGGTAACATATAATCTTCAATCTTATTCTTTGAACTATTGGAATGAATGATGGTTTGGATCAAGTTAGATAACCATTTCAACTCTATTCTCACTCAAGACATGCATGAACACCCTAAAAAATATAAGGCTTTAGACTACTAATGCTCAATAGTTTATAGATTCAATGGATAGATGGAGAATGTTAACTGTACCAGCAGATGCATAGATAAACATATATGAATGGCCAACTACAAGAAGCAAATGAAACTTGCAAATCTAGTTTATCAATGCAGAGATAAGATGACAATTATCTGGCATTAGACATAGCAGAAAACATGATTAACCTATTCATGTGTAAGAATAGAACAACAGAAAAAATGGAATTGAACATGTAACAACAAAAGAATCTTATATTGCTAGAATGAAGATGAGAAGCTTGAAGGAACCGAGTACCAATAATCTCCAAAAGTTTAACCTTTGCTCACTTAGTTTTCAGCTTTTTATAGGCCTTTTATAATGCTCCTAAGCTCTCAAAGGCTCAGAGTCTTAATCTATCCTCTCTGTCCCTTAACTGTTTGATTCCCTTAATAGGCAAGCATGGCTCAGAGGTTTTCTCCTTGTCATAGAGGAATAACCACCTTCAAGTAGTTTGATGCACTATCTAGGAGCCCTCTCGTGCCAGAGATGCCCATGATGTTTGTTTTGGGAAAGCTACACGTGATGTGTTGCTCCACTATTGCTTTGTCGGTTTGGGATGAGATGCACCTGTTGTGGCCCTTTCAAATGTTTAGCAATGCATGCTTTCTATTAACACAGAACGATGCTGCCATATTGTGGACTTCTGCCGAAAATAATGATTGTTTCTCTTTTAAATAGAAAACACAGCAACATTGAGAAATCCCACCCCTCCCTATCCTTTTTGGACTCCAAAAGTCCTCGAAAATGGTTTATTCCTCTATCGGGTCCACCCTTCAGGTCATTGTTGCTTATCGCAAGTGGCCTAGTCCCTTGCTTCCTTTATATTTTGAATTCCACTTGAAAAACTCTGAAAACACATGAAAATGGCCTTTGGCAGACTTCAAATATTATATATTTCACTTCCCGGACCCTTTTGGGTTTGGGCTTCATCGCTATCGACACTGCCAAGTTCCCCTTTGTATTATATAATGAAATACATTGAAAATTCATTGAAACTAGACTTTCTACAGACCTCAAATATTATCAAATACTATTTAGAATACCGTCGGGTCCACATCATCGCATCACCCATACGAAGGTATAAAGGCTCTGCCCCTTGGTGTTGTTCCGCTACGATATACCAACAAGATCTTATCGTAATCGCTTATCGCCCATGCCTAGGGCCCTTACTTAAATTGTCAATGCCTCTGCCAATGCGACCCGCCGATGCGACCTGCTGATCCAATCATCGAAGATCGCTAATTGGTGGTGTCTTGCACCCCTTCTTTAAGTCATCCTCTCTATAGCACCGATTGCAGTTTACCGCTTAGATTTGGGCCATTGATCAGCCAGATCTAACCGTTGTTGTGCTTTGACTATTTTTCATGGTTTTTTCATGGTTTTGGAGTGTTTTTGCCTCCCGATAGCGTATTTCTGCCCTTCCAAGGGCTCTCCTCTTGCACTTATTTTTACCTTTGGATGATCTTGAGCAAATATTGGAGATTTCAAGAGCATTTTGGATCCATTGGCATGATTTTAAGAAAATTTGGAGACTTTTAGAGCATATATGGATCCATTTTTGGGCCTTTTGCCAATGAGGCTAACACCATCCTCAAACCTTAAAACTACCCTTCTCTTACATTAATTCACATTTTTCATTATATTATGCTTAGTAAGAGGAGTAGAAGGTGTTTGCCACCTGATGTGTTTAATTGTAGGAAAATGAGGCATTTTTGAGGCTATTATTATGCAGGGGCTCAATTGGGACAACTAAGAGATAATCTAGGGGGTTTATCCACCTCCTTAACTCCCTAAACTCAGCTTAGGATCACCATATCCCTTTTAACCATTTTGAGTTCATTGGTTGTCGAGTGACTCCTAGTCCAATTGAAGATTAGGGAAGACAAGATCCACCATTTTCGAGATCAGGGATGGAACCATTCCTATTTTCAAGGGAGTTTTTTCAGCTTCCCTTTTGTATAAATAAACTAGAAGAAGAGGTCATTAGGATTTAAAGTTTTTTTCTAGCTAGGTGTAACTATTGAGCTCCAAGTAGTGACATTGTTACTTCAATTTTTATGTGATGTATTAGATTTGCACCTTTTTATAATGAGAAGTTGTATTTTAAGTTGCACCTGAGTTAGTTCCAGAGGGATGAGACCCTTGGGTTTGGCTCCAATTCAAAGGCTTTAGTCCCTCTTCTCATACTTATGTTTCTTCTTGATTCCAAGCAGTTCATAGTTTCTTGCATTTCAATAGAAGTTTATAAGCTATAAAATTCTATGGCTATAGCCTCCACATCACCTCTCTTGTGGGAGAATGAGTGGAAGAATTCATAACCACAGCCCAAAAAGGTTGTATTTATGATTCCTTAGAAATAGATTAGTATTGGTTGCCCTACTTTACATTTGATTTTTGTAGTTTAGAATTTTTTTTTAGTGAGTAGATAAGTGGTTTGCATGAATTAAATTTCATTTAAATTCAACTCATATTTTCCATCATAGATTATTTCATTTTTCAAATGATAAATGGATGCATGCATGTGATTTATTGCAGGGTTGATTGATCTATAGGGAAGGGCACCTTCATCACTTCCATCATGATCTCTTTCACCTTCTCCTTCCACCTCCAAGCTCTATTCCAAAAACCTTGCTTTATAAAATATTTTGTCTAGGTCACCTAGAGCACTCATCCTAGAGCAAGACATGCCTCTGAGAGGTCCTAAGCTTGGCTAGGGTCTAGAAACAACCTTATTTCATTTACTTCAAGTACTATTCACCTCTACATACCCTCAAGCCAACACTTTCACCTTAAAAAACCACTCAGATGCCCTCTTGTAGCATTATAGGCCTTCCTATAGCGTTATAGACCTCCTATAGCAATCACATATAACAAAATTGTAGCAACCTTTTTATTCATCAGTTTTGACCCACACCACAACTTTTATCTAGCATAGATTCATAATGACCCCCACTTGTGATAATATGAACAGGAAAATCTCCTAGTCCACTCCAAACCTTCCTTGTCTTCACTACAAAACATAGTATAATTAGTTTCTTTATCATGCAAATAGGTTATTGATTTATGAGAAAGCATGAACTAGGTAGATGGTACCTTTGATTCTTTAGTTTGATGAATTATGCAAGATAGATTAGTTTATTTTCTGCAAGTAGATGAGGTCGTGTGATGAATTTTACAAGATAACATAGCTTCATTTTTGTAAGTAGGTTAGCCTTTACCTTTTCATGAATTGAGTAATTAGGGTTTTACAAGTTGAGTCAATGTAATTTGTATTTCCACACCTAAAAGAAATTTCCAAGTTTTCGTTTTATCAAGATTTCATTCTAATTCAGTAGAAGGAATGGTCTTTAAGAACTTTTTGATCTAATGTCATAACTAAGGGTGGCATGAGTGGAATTCTATCTGTTGTGCATATAGCATTGTCACCTTGAAGTTTGTATGAACCTTGGGTTGATAATTTGAGTTTAGGATCCCTTGGGAGTTGCAACATTATTGATGAAATACCAAGGCTCACCAAGCAGATCATCATACAAGTTTGTGTGATGGGCATGTAACTGTGATGGTTAATAGTTTTTATATGCATTATATATATATATATAATATCTCTGTGTGTGTGTGTGTGTGTGTGTGTGTGTGTCATTCTATTGTTGTTATGGTTACATGCATGATAGATGTTGATTGATCAGTGCGCTCATATGCACATGCATCGAATAGTCATGAATGATAGTAACTGGCTAGATGCATTGCACTCATATGAATGATGATTATGGTCATTACAACTAAGGCTTCAATGTTATTATGTATCTTACTAATCTAGATTGGTTTGTGCAAATGGTTATGGTTATGATATTCAGTTATGAGTTGATATATTTGTGATATTGTGTCATATTATCTATACTGACTTGTCCAGATGTGATAACCTCCCCTAGGATACATTGGGGTACGAATTTGGTTATGTTGTCTATTTATTTTATCTAGCATGTATGTTTACAGTTTGTTTGAATGATTGATAAATTGCATGATATGATTATGCATCTACAAGAATACACAAAGAAATTATCTTGTTTTAAGACGGTTGTACTAACATAATATGTGTTGAGACAGTTGATATGCACTTGAGTGCTAGTGGGTGCTAGTTGTAGCATTATGACTAATGATTATGACATGGTTGTTAGTCTTGGTAAAATTTGATTTCAAATTCATAGATATGATGTTTTGATCTTTGGAACATGTCTCTGGCATGTGTGAACAGTTGCAGGGCAACATGCTTTGTATTAGCATGATAAAGTTACAGTTGATTTTTTTTATATATCTAACAACTGAGTGATGTGATAGAACATAATAAGATTCAATTGTGACAAGGAGAAAAAGGTAAAAGAAAGGAATTGGGTGATAATTCCTTTGGCTATGTATGGAAACGATAGTACCAAATGAATGAGTGCTTTGCATGAGTACAAGAAGTCTTCTTAAACTTGATTTTGTCTGACATTATGTGGATATGTGGTATATTCATGAACATGTATTTGCCAGGTATACTTGCTGGTTTCTAGTTATATTAGGATTCATCAAGGAATGGAGTCCTTTGATAGATGGTATATGTAAATGTTCAATTATAGGTCAACATGTTGGGTACAATAAGGTAACGTAACCAATATACTGTTATGTTTATTTATGTACTGACAATTGTGTGTTTATGGAAGTATGATGCAAGGGATTGCATGGCAATGGGACTCCCATGAAATGTTGAAGAAGGCTCAGGTTGATCTTTCCCTTGGAAGAATTGGGAACCTATGGGGATTAAGACATGGTGTCTATTGCAAGCTTGTGCTTTCGATGCTTTTTTGTTTTTTTACACTTGATTTGTAGTTTTGTTTATGTCTGGTGCATGGCCATGCCACGTTGTTTGTGGTGTCATATTGTTATTGGTTTTCATGGTTTTCTTATTGCTTATTTCTTGTTCTTGCCTTTTATGTTTCGAGGGTCATGGAAATTTTTTGGGGAAAGAGGAAAGTTAATGGAACTTGGGGAGAGATGAATGAAATCCAACAGGTAATGTAAGACCTAAATGAAGCTCGATGCATGAGTAAAGTGCAACTGAAGGCTAGAATATGACATCTAGTTGGATTGGTTGGGTCAATTAGGGTAAATGGATAGCGGCAGGACAATCATGAGAAAGGTAATAATAAAGGTAAAGTGAATGGATTTGAGGCATCAGTTGTGTTGGCTATGTTGGGAACTATTGTTCTCAATTTTGTGCATGTTGTTCATGGATAAAAGGAGTTCTCTTAACATTGACCTCATGATATCTAGTAATTATGTTGTGATCATGATTTTGTTGAGATATATATATGTGTGTGTGTGTGTGTGTGTGTGTATGACAGGATCATCAAGGATCATAATTGTGGAGGAATGATTGCTTATGTCAGTGAATGGAATGAACAGGCTCCTAGTTTCTGAGGAATCAAGTGGGCAGAGTAGCTCTAACAGATCTACGAGGTTAGTATCATATGGATATGAAGTGATGGTATATGTTTATACTATGCCTGTGTTTATGCTATGGTAGGTAATGTTGAGGAATACATCAACATAATGAAAGTAGTGTGATTTGCAACATGTCGGGAGAAGTGTGGATAGTGGAAAGACATTGGAAGGTAGGTTGCTTGGTAGAGACATTGTGGCCTTTGGATGTACAATAATGGTGTTGTGTGCATGTTGCATATGCAATATTGTGTACATATGGTGTTGTGCGCATGTTGCATATGCAGTTTTGTGTATATATGGTGTTGTGTATATGTCGCATATGTAGTGTTGTGTAAATATGGCGTTGCGTACATGTTGTATATGTAGTGTTCTGGATAGATGGTGTTGTTTATCTATTGTATACGTGGTGTTGTGTACATGTGGTGTTGTGTGAATGTGGTGTTGTGTACATGTTGTAGATGTGGTGCTGTGTGCATGCAATGTTGTGTACATACTGTGCAGGTGGCATTTTGTAAATGTGGTGTTGTGTACATGTGGTGTTGTGTATGCATTGTGTAGGTGGCATTGTGTACATGTGGTGTTGTGCACATGTTCTACGTGGGGTTTTGTTGTACATGTGGTATTGTGTACATGTAATACATGTTGTGTTATGTATCTATAGTATTGCATTAGGTATTGTGTAGTCATTGTCTTCCGACATGTGTATTTGTTGTGTTGTACTATGTGTACATATATGTATTGTCTTGTACACTGAGTGTAGGTGTATGTGTGGTGTTGTACACCAGGTTTAGGTGTATGTGTTACGTTGTACACTATGTATGTGTATGAGATGTACAGTGTGATGGGATAGATAGGTATGGGCTATTTGGTCCCTTGTTTTTGATACTGAGGGTTGAGGCAATTTATTCTTGAGATGCCCTTATTGTTGATATTGAGGGTTGAGGTGGTTTAGTCTCTAGATTCCCTTGCTGTTGATATTGATAGTTGAGGTGAGTTTGTCTCTGGATTCCCTTATTGCTAACATTGAGGGAGGAGATGGGTTAGTATCTAGATTCCCTTGTTTCTTAAAGAGAAGGAAATGGATGCTTGTCAGGTTTGACAAACCAAACCAGTGTGTGTATGTGGTTAAGGAGAAGCGAAGGAACATGTGTACAAAAAGGACAAAGAACAAAGGTAGAAGAAAAGAATCATTTGAAAGATAAGTATCAGTATTTTATTTCCATTTTTTACCATGCATGTGATCTATGGTTCTAATTTATGATGGTTACATGTGATCTATGATTTTGATTTATGATGGTTGAGTTTTAAGATAACAATGTGATATGTTTATACATGATGATTTGGCAAAAGATATAGTTTGACTTGTTGTGACAGGAAGTATACATAATTTCAAGTGTACCTTATTGATGGGCCCCCAATGAGGTATTATTTGAATTAATTTCAATTCCTTTTTAATATGATGGAAAGTATGTGCTTGGTACAAGAAAGCAGGGAAATGCCCACTTTGTGTGGTTGAATATGTCTACAAGAATTAACAACAACGACAAAAGGAATTGGAATAGGCAGCGGTATGTTGGTAAAGCACTTTAGGAGAAGGATCATTATGTTATGCTCTTGACCTACGAGAAGATTCCAGAATACCAAATATGTGAAGAAATATAAACCAGAACACAGAACAAAATGAGAAAAACAGCAAGTATTTTATTATTCAAAGATGAAAGCAATGTTCACTTGCCTCTTTGAGGGGGAAGCCTCTAGCAAAGAAGAGATCAATTACAAAACAAGACATGACATTCCTCAATGGGGAGTCTCTATCCTTTATATAGGATTTGTACATAAAATACCATGGGTTAGTACCACGGTTCTCTCAATACCATCTATCTAATACCATGGCCCGTTTGCAACTAACTATTGTCCCTTTCTTAAATGTGGGTCAACCACTTACAATTATTAATACGGGATTTATTGACTCTTTAACTAACTATAACTATGACTCGACCCTATTACATAAATAAAGTTGTGAGGGTTGGACCCCAACATTCCCTCCCCATAAAAAGTAGCCTTGTCCTTAAGGTAGAAGTTGTGGAAACTACTGAAGAATAGTGGTTGTTTCCTAGGTCGCATCTTCTGGAGAGGTGTCTTTCCACTTGATGAGGACTTCCTTGATTTTGCGATTGCGCAGATGTCGTTCTTGCGTATCAAGGACCTATTCAGGTTGGAGCCAGAGTCAACCTTCTTCATCCAATTTAGGTAGACTGGTTTGAATTCTGTAATTGTTCCCCACCACTTTCATGAGGCATGATACATGGAAGACTAGATGGATTTTTGAAGTGGTGGCAAGGCTAGATTGTAGGCTACTACTCCAATGTGCTAAAGTATTTGATAAGGTCAATAGAATTTTGGAGCTAATTTTTGATAGTCCTTGTCTTTGAGTGATTTTTCTTATATGGTTGCAGTGTCAGGAATACCTGCTCCCCTTCTTGAAATGTGTGCTCTAAACAATGTTGGTCTACCTATTGCTTCATGCAATTCTGAGCTTGATGGAGATTATCTTTGAGATGGGATAGCATGGTTGTGCTTTCTATAGGAGTTGATCCACTGCTTGCACCTTAGAGCATCTAGCGATATAAGAAGTAGGTGAAGGTGGGATTTGACCATACACTGCTTCATATGGAGTCATCTTGATGGATGCATGATAGTTAGTGTTATACCACCATTCAGCTAGAGGTAGCCATTGTACCCATTGATGTTGATTTTCTGAAGTGAAGCACCTTAGGTATGTCTCCAAACATTTGTTGACTACTTTAGTTTGACCATCAGTTTGGGGATGATAGGAAGTACTTAGTTGGAGTTGGGTGCCTTATAGCTTGAAAATTTCTTGCCAAAAGTTAGTGGTGAAAGTTGGGTCACAATCATAGACAATGGAAGTGGGCATGCCATGCAGTTTGAAGATCTGGTCCATGAAAGCTCAAGCCACCAAAGTGGGGGTAAATGGGTGGGGTAGAGCACAAAAATGAGCATATTTAGAAAGTTTGTCCACAACCACCTTGATGATTGACTTGTTGCCTGACTTTGGAAGACCAGTAATGAAATCCATAGAAACATTCATCCAAATTGAGGTAGGGATGGGAAATGGTTGTAAGGTCCCTGGTGACTTGACTGTTTCCCCTTTATGGTGTTAACAGACATCACATTCGGCTGCAAAAGTAAGAATGTCAATTTTCCTGCCTATCAAAAAGAAAGAACAGTGAGTGCGATCATAAGTCTTCTGAAAGCTTGCATGGCCTACAGTGGGAGATGAGTGCAACTCTGCCAAAATGCACGTTTTGAGGGTGGATGTCAGCGATATAACTACTCTATCCTTGTAGTGAAGAATCTCATCCTTCCAAGAGTAGCCAAATGAGGAATTAGGATCTGATCTCAAGTTATTAATGAGTTGGGAGAGAGAGGGATGTGAAAGCCATTCCTTGTGGGCTTCTTCAATCCAATCTGGTATGGGAAGAGAGATTGATAACAGGGTGATTTCATCCTCAAATTGGCGTGATAAAGTATCCACTACTACATTGTCATGCCCTTTCTTATAAATTATCTCATAATCATATCCCAACAATTTTTCTAGGCATTTATTTTGTTGGGGCAAGGATGGATGTTGCTCCAAAAAATATTTGAGGCTTTGTTGGTTTGTGTGGATTTGAAAATGTCACCCCAATAAGTATGGTCGGTAGGTATCTACTGTATGTAAGATGGACATCATCTCCTTCTCATAGGTAGATTGTCCCAGATGTTTCCTACTTAGTTGTTGGTTGGTTAAAGCCAAGGGTCGACCTTCCTGCATTAAGACGACACCAATACCAGTACCGGAAGCATCACATTCAATCACAAAATATTTGGTGAAGTTGGGTAGTGCCAATACGAGAGTGGAACACATGGCCTGATTGAGAGCCATAAACACCTATTATGATGCATCAGTCTAGAGGAATGATTTTTTGTTGAGAAGGTTAGTGAGGGGCCTAGCAATGAGACCATAATTGTGGAGAAATTTATGATAGTAGCCGATGAGACCCAAGAATCCCCTCAGACTCTTCAAGGCTTTTGGTTGGGGCCAATCTTGGTGTGGCCCAAATACTTCACTTCTTCCATGCCAAATGAGCACTTGGACAATTTCACAAATAATTTATGATTCTGGAGCAGTTACAAGAGCAGATCTACATGTTGAAGATGTTTTTCCCAGGTGAGGTTGTAGATGAGAATGTCATCAAAGAAAACAAAGACCAATTTTCGGAGATATGGTTTTAGCAGGTGATTCATGAGGCTTTGAAAAGTGTATGGGGCATTACAGAGACCAAATGGCTTGACCAAGAATTCATAATGGCCTTCATGAGTTCAGAAAGTAGTCTTGGGAATGTCTACTTCTTTCATGTGTATTTGGTGATAGCTCAAGTGATGATATAGATTAGTAAAGAATTGAGCACCATGTAGTTCATCCAACAAATCATCAACAACCGTGATAGGGAATTTGTCTTTGACCATGAGCTTGTTGAGGGCCCTGAAGTTTGGGCACGTGTGCCATTCCCCATCTGTCTTGAGCACCATGACCACTAGTGATGAATAGGGGTTGATGCTAGGACGAATGACACCGGCTTCATGGAGTTCCTTGATGATTTTTTCAATTTCATTATTTTGGGTGAAAGGATATCGATATGGCCGCACATTCGGTAGCTGTGCCCCTGGGACCAAAGTGATGCTATGATCATATTCCCCTCTAGATTGTGGAGGCTCTTTAGGTTTGTCAAATACCTGCTAGTGTCGATTCAAGACCTATTGCATGTCAGGATGAATATGAAGAGTAGTGGTCTCAATGGCCTAGATGGCAATAAACTGGTTGATAACTCCATTATGGCCCTTTTTCAAAAACTTTTCCATGCGATGTGAGATGATGATAGAAGGAGCACTTGCCTAGAGTCCACGGGGGGTATGCATGTGGTCATTTTGCTTATATCATATATAACTCCTAGAAATCCATGGTTATTGGGCCTAGTGTAAGAAGCCATTCAGCCCCCAAGACTATGTCACAACCATCCATGTTAATCGCAAACATGTGGGTCTTGAGGTGGTAGTCTCCCATCTGAAGTTTGATATTTTTCGTAGCAGCCTTCACATTTCATTATCCCCCCATCAACAATTTGGACCAGGAAATCAAAGATTTCCCTGACAAAAAAATGAATAGCTTCAGACACTCACGGATGGATAAAATTATGAGTGCTGCCACTATCAATCAATACTACTATAGGGCAATGTTTAATAAAGCCTCTGATTTTGAGATTTTGGGGCGCAGAAATGCCCGCCAAAGCATGTAGCAAGATAACTAGTTCCTCTGGCATAGCTAGGAGTTCATTATCCTTCTGGGTTTCCTCAAGTTTCTCCTCCGATCCCTCAAGGGGTGGGGCTTCCTCAGATGAGCTATGATGAGTAACATCTATTTGAAAGAATTTGGGTTCCTTGCATTTATGCCCAGGGGAGTATTTGTTATCATAGTAGTAGCACAATCCTTGTTTTCTTCTTTCAGCCATTTCTTCTGGAGACACCTTTTTATCCTTAAGTGTTTGGGTAGGGCCCTGAGCATGGGTGGGGTGTCCCTTGGCTATGGAATTTGGATGAGGATATTAAGTAGCTAAAGCACGTTCCACTTTGATATCCTTGTTGCAAGTGTGTCTATCCATGTAGGTGGGTAGTGCATCTGGACATGTGCTTGGATGGCTTCTTTGAGACCACTTATAAAACATTCAAAGTAGAATTCATCTCCCAGACCTTCTGTGTGGATGGCCAACGTCTCAAATGCTGCAATGTATTCTTTTACTATGCTTGTTTATTGGAGCTTAGTAAGATGACCCAAAAATTGGAGTCTCTATCAAAGCAGTCACAAAGAGATTTTGAGAACACCTACCAAGTTATTTTCCAAGGATAGCATTTCTGATGCCACTGCCACCATTTCCATCTCTCTTGGTCCAAGTAAAGGGCTCCCACACGTAGTTTAGTTGGATCATCTTGGATATCATTCAGAAAGAAATATTGTTCCATTTGTGCTACCCATACTATCGAATTAGAGCCATCAAATTTATACATGTCCAGCTTGGGTGGCCAAGGGTGGGAATGTTGGTGATTTCCATGTAAGTGAATATGATGGCTAGATTCTCCTTCAAGGTCTTCATTAAGACCATGTTCCTCTGAATGCCACCTCGACATGCTCACTTTGAGAGTTTCCATGAATTTTTGCATCTGGTCCACTATGTTCTAGAAAGAAGCCAACTATTTTTCAAGGCTCTCAATATTCTCGTTAGCCATGGCTTAAGCTCTGGTTTCTACCATACACATACCTTGGTCACTTGTCGTCACTTTGAAAAAAAATTGGGACCACCCAAAAATTGAAGCTGATAAGTGAATGGTACCACTGCGATCAACTCATCGTCCTTTCTTATGGGCTAAGTCTCTTATAAGCCTCACTACACAAATGGTCAGATATGCCTGCAAAATGCCCAACTGTTGAATGTGAGTTGGACTGTGGCGATGAAAAAACCGAAACTACTAGATATGAATGGTACTATGGCAATAGAACCTCAACTAGTGGATATGATTGTTGCTACAGCAACAGAACCCGAACTACTAGATCTTCTGCAAATAAGATAATGGGTGATCTTTAGAGAATCGAGGGAACTATGGTCTCAAAGGAGTGTCAGGTGCTACAGATCGCAATATACATAAGGGTCCAACAATAGTACTCGACCCAAGCTTTTAGGGCACTAAATAAGGAGGATCAACTATACCCTTAGCTGTACTACCTGACTACCCTATCGTACGTGCGAGTAATCTCCCTGAGTGTTGTTCTTAGTGTACTGTAGCAACAAGACAGCTGATGGTTTATCTAAGGTGAGGTTTTAGGTGAGCCTAGGGGGCTTCCGATATACCCATAGGGTATGTGGAAGGCAGTCCATGTGCGGTTTTGTCTAATGCACTACTACTCAAAGGGGTACCCATAGGGGTTACAAGGGATTCCAACAAATGTGACCACCCCTTGTATTTCCTACATGCATGCCTCCCCAAATTCACAAGTTCATGCACTCAACGATAGATCCTGTGGCTTAAAGACGTTGGAACACACCTCTAGCCTAAAATAATTTCTGCCAAAAATGGAGATACCACTGGCCCCGAAATACCAAATATGCGAAAAAATACAACCCAGAACATAGAACAAAATGAGAGAAACAACAAGTATTTTATTATTCAGAGATGAAAGCAATGTTCACTTGGCTCTTCGAGGGGGTAGCCTCTAGCATATTAGAGCTCAATTACAAAATAATACACGACATTCCTCAATGGGGAGTCTCTATCCTTTATATAGGATTCATACATACAATACCATGGGTCAGTACCATAGTTCTCTCAATACCATCTATCTAATACCATGGCTTGTTTGCAACTAACTGTGGTCCCTTTCTTAAATGCGGGTCAACCACTTACAATTATTAATACGAGTTTTATTGACTCTTTCACTAACTATAACTATGACTCGACCCTATCACATAAATAAAGGGGTGAGGGTTGGACCCTAACACATTATGGGACACTGGTACCCAATAATGTCCCTTGATTTCCATGAGCATGTTATGATTGGTATGATTGTTTTGAGGAAAATATATGCCTTAGTTTTTGGAACTTCTGATGCAAGGAAATCTAGCCAAGAGATGGATTTCCCATGAAAGAGGATGCCAGGGAACTTGGAAGGTGGGTGATTGCATGTAAGGGGTGAGAAAATTTCTCGAGGGGCTATGTAGTAGAGAAGGGAAGTCCAAGGAATGAGTTTGTTTTGGTCATCAACATTGCCGGATGGAATCAAAAACACATCGGGAGTGTGCCCTAGAACAATGAGCCAATAATTGTTCATTGAGGGAACATATAGCATAAGGATCGTAGCACTGGATATCAGATGAAAGTCTGACTTTGGCAATGGATTTTAGACTTCCTAGGAAGGAGGTGAATCATGGTACTACTTTTGAGGGTGGAGGTGTGAGCCTATGGATTCCCTTTTTGACTGATGTAGGCATCGTATCTTTTTATTTGTTGGTTAGAGAACATGTGAATATGTATATATGTGTATTTTGTTTTTCAATAATATGTCGAGTTGGATTTATAAAGCTCCATAGATAATTTTATTATTCGTTGGTTGAAGAAAATGTGCATAAGTATATATGTGATTCTTGTTGTAAATACCATAATGAGTTTTGTTATAAAGCTCTAGTAAATAGTATGTTTGTCATATTTTCAGCAGTGGTCATTGTAAATACTACAACAAGTTGTGTGATAAAGCTCCATGGGTAGTCCATTTTTATTTTAGCTATTTTCTAGTCATAGGTGTCATAAAACACCAAGGGCGGAATTCCCCCTGGGGGGAGGGGTTTGTAACATCCCCTGGTTGATTTTCCATGTCAAAAAATATAAGACCAATGTCATGGGACATGTATTCCAAGTTGAATGGTGGTCAAAACATCCTAGTGGGTGTCACTTTGGTTTATTTATGGCTAAGGAAATTGGTAAAGGAAAAGAGGTTATAATTGACGTTTATTTATGGAAATAAAGGAAAATAAGAGAAAAGGAAGGTGAAAGGTCACATATTTTCATGAGAGGGAAATTGAAAGAAAAATGAAGGAAAATGAAGAAAATAGAGGGCTTAATGATAAAAAGGCTTCTGAGGATTAGTTCACATATTTTGTTGGTTTAATCTTTGGCACTCTCATTCTATTCTCTCTCTCTCTCTCATACTCTTACACACTTAGAGTATTCTTGGAGCACTTTTGCATACATTAGATTTGGAGAAAGAAGGAAAAGGAAATCAGGAAATCACAAGGAAACATTTCCATCAATGAATACAACATAATTGCCTTACATATATTGAGTTGCATGTATGATTTTTCTTGCTAATTTTGGCATGCATGGTATATGCATGTGGTTATTTGGTTATGATTTGTCATTGGCATGGAGGATTTCATGGATTGACAATGGTTTTGCCTAGCCTTGCCATTTCCTGTATAGCCATGGTGTTGTGGGTTTTTCCACTCATTATTTCTAATTGGTGCTCAGGTTCCTCATGGTTGTGGGTTGAGCTACTAGTTCTGGGAGTCGTTGGTTGTAAAAAATGCTCTGGAGCCCTCAGACAACCTGGGTTGAGTTACTAATCCTGAAGCCTAGGTTAGGAAAATGCTCAGGAGCCCTTTGTGGGTTGAGTTAGTAGTCCCTAGAGCCTAGTTGGAAAAATTCCCTGGTGCCCTAGAAGGTTGTGGGTTCAGTTATTAGTCCCTAGAGTCATTTGTTGGAACAAATGCTCTAGAGACTTGGACAACTTGGGAAGAGACCGATTTGGTTGGTGTTAGTGATGTTTGACCGTGAGGTGGAATCACTGGTTGAGGTCTGAGGTGGTTTGGACTCTGGAAGCCCTAGTTTGGTTTTGTTTGGTTTATTCCATGGTATCCGACATTCATACTTGGAATATGGTGCAGGGGTGATTGGCTGAAAGAGAGTTTTAGTTCAACCCAATCTATCGTCAAGTGGTATGTGGGAGTCCCTAACTTAGTTGGAATTTTCATATATATGTGGTATTTTCTATTGTGATCTATGAGAATATGTATTGATTATGTTGGTGATATTATGGCAGCGTTTCCATGGTTTATATATTGTTTCTCTGTTGGTTATATTCTGGTTATATGGTGTATATTGTATATGCTCTTAACATGTTTAATGAATATATGAATGGTTGATGAATGCATGGACTAATGTGTTGTTGCAACTATGTGGAGAGGTATGATCCGGATTGGATCATTGCATCGTTTTTCATCCATCATGATGAATTTGGAGTGGAAAAAGTGGAGTAATCAGCTCACGGGACCATTTTTACTGGCAAGACCTAGTTTGGCAAACTGAGGTCTGAAACCTTCTAGCAGTTTTTTGAGGCATCAAATGATTTGTTTTAGGGGTAAAAGTTTTTAACTTTAGTGCCACATCATTTCATGCTATTCTACACAAATATCATTCCAATGACGCAAGAAGTGCATCATTCAGAGTCTCTATGCAAAAGTTATGTCCCTCAAAAATTGACATTCATGTTTTCACACCTATACCTCGAGACGATGTCGCATCAGCCCCCATTATTAATGGAGAGGGGGCTAGCCACGTGATAATGATGTAAAAAAAAATATAGAAGATTGTATATTGTAACTCTAGTTAAGAGTTGATGTCGTCAAAATTAACCATTATTAGGTTATCAGGTTATGTTATAACCAGGCCACTAGGAGGAAGAGACATTCCATTCTTTCAAGAGAATTTTGTTCCGCAACTAAGAAAAGATAACCAGGAGATATATGAGGTAGATCACATAGAGAGGATTTGTGCACTATAGAAACCCATGGGCCACATGCATTCCTTCTTTGTACCTGCAACCATATTTCTAGATAGAGAAAGAGAGTGAAGCGACCTCACCATCCAGTTGGGTTTTCTCCCTAAAGGGTTTCCTAGAGAGCATATATTCTATCTTATATGTGTATGAGAGATTATTTTGTCATTCCCTACTTTTATACATAATTTCCATTCACATGCATGCACTAATTACAACAAAATCTAGAAATCTAGAAATTAAATAAAATGGTAATAGTGTAGAACTTCATATTTTTAATATAATATTGTCAGATCTATTGTGACAAATTGTCCAGTGGAATATCCATGATAGTTTACAGATTAAGAGCATATAACCTTCTTGGAGATTCTTAGCTCAATCTCAAACTATTATGATCAAATATGCATTCATGACCTGTAGCTTACATGTTGGCTATATGTTTGATGAGTTTCCTGTCATGTTCTAGGTAGTCTAGGTCAAATCCTGCCTTCAAATTTGTATGTCTATCATTGTTTTCAAGCCATTATTGATTCTGAGAAGTTACAAGAAGTTTTGGGCAATGGTATGGAAGCTAACATGGAATCTAGGCTTAGATCTCGGGACTGCACACTCCTAACTAGAAAATTTTGGTAGAAACGACATAGATGCATGCTTTTGCACGTGGTTAGAGGCTTCCAATGACATGGAGGGCTTCTTGTGGGTGCAGTTGAGGACCTAAGTCATAGAAAAGGGTGTAAAAATCAATTCCTCATCTTCTGGGTGACCTGTAGCCCATGTAGAATGTTATGAGATGTCATTCTCTCTTTTGTGGTCGACCCCACTTAATGGAACCTAGGAGGTCGGTTCATGTCATACTGTCTCTTCCTCTCATTTTACCTTGGAAGGTCAATGACACTAGGTAAATGTGGGAGAGGGTTACAGACATTTGAGAAAAATCTATAAGGAGATAAACCAAAAATACAATTAAAAAAAAAAAATTCCTTTCTTTTTCTTTAAAAATTCATTTTTTATTTGATTATTTTAACTCCTAATCTATTATTTTCCTTAGGAAACCCATTTTAGAGCTCAAAATTCCCCTAATTATTTGTTCCTTATCTGTTGATCTGCATAACACTTTTTCCTATCCTAGAAAACCTTCAATTTCTGCTTGGTATTGAGCACTTCTTGCTCGATTTCATTCAACATGTCAGGTTCAAGAACCTCTTTGTTCACTATGTCATTCCAACTAATAGGAGTGATATATTTTTGGCCATATAATGCCTCAAAAGGAATCATCATTAGTGATTCTTGATACTTGTTGTTGTATACAAATTCAATTAGTGGTAGGAATCATTACTACCTCTTTGGCTAATGCATGACATACATCCCCATAAAGTCCTATAAAACTTGATTCGCCCTTTCTATTTGACCATCTATCTGAGGATGATATGTTGTACTAAAAGGTAGATGATTCCCAAAGTGAGCAAACAATGCCTTCCAAAAATTTCATGTGACCTCGTCATCTAAAATGTTCTTCATTATGCCATGTAATTTCAATATCATCAAAATATGAGCTATTTCAATGGCTTTGTGGGTAGACTTGACAACAACAAAGTGGACTTCCTTGCTCAAATTGTCCATTACCACCATAATGGGATCATGTTGTATGGATATATTTTGAAATCCTGCAATGAAGTCCATAAACATGACTTCCCATTTCCACTCTAGAATTTGGATTTGTTGCAACAATCCCGCTAGGTGATTGCATTCTACTTTGACTTGCTGGCATTCCAGGAACCTAGTAATGTAATAAAAAATATCCTTCTTCATTCTCAACCAATAATACATTTTATTCATGGCATTTATCATTTTCTTATAACCAGAATGACTTGAATAAGATCTCTTATGAAATCCATCTATTTATAGCTTCTTCAATTCTACCACATAAGGCACATACCACCTATCTTTGAACAAAACATATTATCATTGTTGAGCTTGTAATTCTTGCTACTTGTTCCTGCTGGTTCTTGCTATACACATTCCTTCAAATGCTAAAAATTCTCATTATGTATCAATGCCTCTTTCATCCTTTCTTTGATGTCAATATCACAAGTGATCATGGTTACTATATGAGCCACTTTTAGACTTATATTAAGTGCATCTTCTACTCTATTTTCCTTACCCTGAATATGCTTGATCTAAAAATAAAAATCACTAATTAGGGGTAACCATATGGATTGAATTTTGTTTAACTTGGGTTGATAAAACAAGTATCTCATCCCTCCATGATCTAACATCAATAAAAAATTCCTTGCTAGCAAGTAGTGCCTCCATATCTTTACTGCATGCATGATTTTGTGCCTACTAGTAAGTTCTTTTCTTGGTTTTCTCTCTTCAAAATAGGTGAACATGTGATAATTTTATTTAGCTAATAAAAAATTGTTTCACACTTTGATGTCCATTGAAATTTGACTCCCTTTCTTTGTAGGCACGTGATTGTATGCCCAATATTTGAAAAACATTGAAAGAACTATTGGTAATATCTTACCAACCCCATAAAATATCTAACCTTCATGATATGTCAAGGAGTGGGCCAGTCCATTATGTCCCTAATATTTTCAAGATCCACAACCAGTCTTTCCCTTGAAATGATATGTCCCGAGTATTGAACTGGTGATTGGAAGAAATCACATTTGTTGAGTTTGGCATGCATCTTTTATTCCCTCAACAACTACAACATTGCCTTCAAATGTTCTTCATGCTCTTCTTTGGTTCTTGAGTAAACTAGGATGCCATCCACAAAAACCAATACAAACTTGTTTAAATATGTGATGAGGATGTTTTTCATTAGTCACATAAATGTTGTTGGGGAATTTATGAGCCCAAATGAAACCACCACAAACTTGTAATGTCCATACGTTGTCCTAAACATTGTCTTGCTGATGTCTTTGTCTTTAATTTGGACCTAATGGTAAATTGATCTCAAATATATTTTAGAGAACATTATATCCCCTCTCATCTTATCAAACAATTCATCGATTTTGGGCATGGGTACTTTTTTCAGTGTAGATTTATTTAGTTGTTGGAATTTAATGCATGATTATAGTGTTCCATCCATCTTTATGAACAATGTTGGGGCAACCCAAGGTGGTACACTAGGTTTGATGTAACCCTCATCCAACATTTCTTTCAACTACAATTTTAATTCTACTAATTCTTGTGTGCTCATAGGATATGGAGCTTTTGAAATTGGAACTAAGAATCAACTAAATAGAGAATTTGATTTACCTTCCCAGTGGAAATCCAAAATAATTCTGTAGGATCAGTGGTCTTGGATTCTAACCTCACTTATCTCTGCTATGTTGGTCTCTTGGACCAAATATAGGCCACATCCCTCCTACCTACATATCCTTGTAGCACTAGAATTTTCCTAACAAAGATAGACTTTGCCACTCCCTAAAGTATTATTTCTTCACATTCAACATTCAGAAATTCTAGTGACTCCTTATAGCAATCAACCTTGGCTTAGTGAGAAAGCTAGTCCATTCCCATCAACACATCATAGAAACCAAGCATCAACAAATCGAGGGCCAATTTTGTGAACACATTGTCCAGCTCTTTGTGGCACGATTCCACCCAATTGGCCACTTTATTTTGGATCCCATGGCTAGTTTATCCAGCCATAACTTCACATGGGGTTTTATTTTCCAGTTTCACATCTCTGCAATCTTTGGACTTATATAACGAAAATTTGAATCTAAATTGATTAAAATTGAAATAGGCTAGTTGGAGACCTTACCATCCATCTTGATCATCGAGGCTTAATGATTTTATTTCATGTTGTCCACTACCTCATAAATCTGAGGTACACTCTAAGTTGCATCAATCATCACCGTTACCTCTTGGATATTATACAACCTCTTGTTGTTTTGCTTTTGGAGAGGAAAATCCCTCCACTTGTGGTTCTCTCCACATCCCCAACACAGTAAAATATTTCTCTCGGGCTCCTCAACCTCTTCTCTTGTTGAATTAGCACTATGGTCTCTATTAACAATGGTGAAATTCCACTAGAATTCACTCTTGGTAGGATTGATGATCTTATCATTTTTCTGTCCTTTCTTATGTCTTAAGGATTTTATTCCTTTTCCTCTAAAATTGCTTTTGTCCTTCTTCTTCTAGTATGATCAAAATTAAATCATATGTTTGGACTGATCATAGCAATTATTAGCCTTTTAGATAGTGTCCTCTAATGTTCTTGTCTCATAAAATTTGATCCTATCTTGGTAGGACTATGGTAACCTGCTAAGATATCTCTAGATCTTTACCTTCTCATCCTTTATCTATGGCATATAACTCAACAACTCCAAAATTATGTTGGTATCAACATCTAAGTAAGTTATCATAGCTTATGTTAATGTAACTCCTTAATTTTGTTGTCATAGTACCTCTCAGACAGGTACTTCTCATGGAAATATTTTTCAAGTTTTCTCCATGATAGTTATTTTCCTCTATTTCCCTTGACATTTATGACATTTTCCCACAATATATCAATTTTTCACTTTAATATGAAAATGGATACTTTTTCTGTCATGTTTGCAAAGTAATCATGTACCTTGAAGTATTTCCTTAATCCTAAAATCCAAGCCTTTGCCTCTTCCACCTTCTTAATTTCTCCATCAAGGGTATGGGGTTTTGATTTCTTAAATGGTTTTAACATTGAGCTCTTCTCATTTCTCCCTTATTTTTTGTGTCTTTTAGTTTCAACATTAGACAATTGGTCATGGCTAATTGACTCTCTTTCTAAAATATTGAGTGGGTTCCCCCCCTTGACTATGTCTTCACTTGCTTACCTATGCCTTTTCCTTAACTTGTTTCCTTTTTCGTTATTGGTTTCCAATCCCTGCTTCTAGATATCGAATGGGGTTTTCTTCAATTTGTGCCTGGAAAGATAGTTGGCACCAAGCTCATGTTTCTTTTTCTTTGGAAGATTTGATAAACTATGAAAAACTATTACATTCATCTCTAATTTCCTTTCTTGTATATTGACAATATTGTCATTATCTACCTTGCAACTTTTCAATTTATCTCTCAAGATCCTAAGGGTATTCATCCATTCAAGATAATTTTCCACTTCCCTCTTCCCAAATGGGTCCTCTCCTTGATTATAATAGGATCTAGGCATTCCTTACTATACAATTTCATTGCTCATTCTTTGATTTCTTGTTTTGAGTCCCGAAACGACGTTTTTGGGAGAACCATGGAAAACAACAATCTTTCATTTATGTTTTCCACTCCAAAGTTGTATTCCTCGGATATTTCTTTCTAACGAGATATTTTTCACCTCAAACACAGATTGTATGCCAAATTTATGACCTTGGGAAGTTGATGTATCAATTTACCCAAACAAGGCCCATAGTTTTGGTGCCTCATCTCCTAGGGTTAGTTTTTGGATGTTTAGGGTTTTTCATTGTCTCTAAATAATAAATAGGCCTTCAAGCCTCACTGTAACATAACTTAGAGGCATGTAGCTACCACATCTCTCCTCAGAGATAAGGTACCATCACCCGAGCTAGTTTTATTTCCTTTCTATTTGTATGCATGTTTCAATATTTGAAATTAATGAAATGAAGTGTTATTTTTGTTGCATCTCTGTATTTATGGTTATATCTGTAATTTGTTGTGTTCCTATTCAAGTTTGGATTACATTTTTATAGCATCATTCAATAATCTTGTAGATCTGATGCTCTTTTATGGCCTTGGGCAACCCTTTTCCCATGCAGACATGATCTTATATTAAAAAATAATACTTCATATTCCATATGTGACTCTTCCCACACTAAATCACGTACATATGCAAATCCTATAACAACGCACCCACATATTCCTTTAAAAATATGAAAAAATAAAATAATATGCTATTTTTTGGGCAAGGTTAACGGGTTTTACCAAAAGGACAACTATCAGAGCCCGTGGTGTAACAGAATTAACTAATTTTAGGTGGTATTTATTCACCCCTCGAATAGGCTTAATGGGATCAAGAGATAGGATATCAACATTATACCCATTTTTCCCCAAATCAAGTTTAATTATCCCATGCCTCCTGCACTCCTAGTCTCTAGGAAACCTTGGTTTTCTTTGCATAAATTTTCATCATCCTTATATAGCATCTTTTTTCACTTATTAGAGAGGTAGTCTATGTGGCTTAGGTTGGATAGATCCAGAGGAAGGTTCACAGTGTTGTGGACTCGATCAAGTTGTACCTTTCATGTACCTATTGCTGTTAATCAATAAAGAAACTCATGTCTCATTCTTGATATGTTATTGTCTCATGATTCATGATTTATATGCTTATATTTGATGATCTAACATGTATTTTATGTATGCACATTGAATTATATGTTATATGTATGATTTTGTGAATTAGCTTGCAGGTATGTTCGTTTTGGAGGAAATAGAGGGTTTGGACCTTACGAGATTGTCATCAAATGTAGGACCTCCAAGTATCTTTCTAAACACAACTTCAATAAGTCACATGTTTGGCATGCTTGTCTGAGTGCTTCTTGTTGGTTATCTTGTTCTTCTCTGTTGAGGTTTTCAACCCTTACCTTAGGGAACTTTTCCCGCCAACAGAATTGGTGACTCCGCTAGGGAATACCATTAAGTATTTCCTAGAAGGGTAATTTTTCTTTGATCTAGGTCTTGGTTTGTTGTTTCTCGATTTTTCTAGCCTTCTTCAGTCTTAGGTAGTTTGGTCAATCAACCTGATCTCTTGGATCAGGGTTTCTCTTCTTATTTTTCTCTGATTTTCCATTTATACATGTTTTTTTATTGTAGACAAAAGCATATATATCCAATTTCTTTCAAAGACGCCTGCATATACAACAATTTCTTCAGACGTAGTCATGTATACACGAGGTTTCGTAGTTTAAATCTGAAAAGATAAATAAATAAAAATAAATAAAAATAAAAAAAAAAATAAATAAATAAAAATAAAATAAAATAAAAAATAAAAATAAATAAATAAATAATTCATTTTTCCTTTGCGTTGATGGTTTGATCATGTTGGTTATGATTTCTTGAATTAATCTAAATCCTCGAATTATCTTGTTATTCGTTATTTTCAATTTATTTTTGCCTTTGCGTTGATGGTTTGATGTTGTTGGTTATGATTTCTTGAAGTAATTTAAAGCATGGAATTATCTTGTTATTTGTTGTTTTCAGTTTATTTCATCTCTTTTGCAAAAATCCTAAGTTAACCTAGGGTTTCTAGCTTTTGAAGCCTTTTATATCTGAAGTTGGGTTTTAGGCCTTCTTTAAGAAGTGTTTGTTTGTTTTGTGCTTCTGGGACAATTTGTTATTCTTCAACTTGTTTATAACCCAATATTTTTCATTGATTCTTTTACATCCTTGAGGTTGGCTTATTTATGCTTTTTCTTGCTTGTTTGAGAAAGGTGTTTGCAATTCTTGGATAAATGAGAGATTTTAGTTCTCTCGAATCTTTTTAGTTTCCATAATCATTTATGTCTTTCTAACCAATTCATTCAAGTTGTTTTAGTCTCTTATTTACATTACCCTTTTAATCTTTGTGATCATTGATGACTAGTGTGATTTGAATTTGTTTCTTGTTGTTGGTCTTGAATTTAATGCTTTCTTTCACTTTCTGAAACTTTCAGTCTTCGAATCCTTAAAATAAAAAGAAAAACATTTTATTTGGGTTTCTTTTCTTTAGTTTTTCTTACTATTTGAAATTTTGAGATTTTGGAAAATCTGTGAATTCTCGTTTTAAGGCTAAGATTTTTTTTCTTGGAGGGGTGTTTTTCTTGTAGAACCTTATATAATCTCTTTCACTAAAGAAAAATGAGTCGCATTTGTATGTAGCCTAGTTTTCTATAGATTTATTTTGCATGAGAACATCGTCAATTGCATTTCCACTACCTTTGACTTAATTAACAACCAATTAAAAACAACGCTTGAATCTAAAATGAACTAGACTTTTATTTTTGTCATAATGACATCAACAAGTATAGGAAATTTAGGGCCTTGGAATAGGTGTGTGGAGAGTAAACTCTCCAAGGCCACTCAAACTAAAAGTATAGAAGTTGATTAAAGAGTGGAAATCTAGTATTGTTAAGGTGTCTGGGAAAAATCCTCTAACGCAGGAGTTAAGCACAAGGATGTGTGAAGATAAGGAAAGAGAGATACCCCCTTTCCTATTTGTTGGATCATGTTCCCATGACTGTTCCACCCAACTTTCAACCACGAGATGGTGACCTTAGTTTCCTTTCCTAGGGACCACACAAGTGACTGCAAGGGGGAATGCCGGTGGTACCTAAGGAAAATGTTGCATAACTTTCATAGTACTTCTATAGGGTTCCCTTGCTAACCTTGGGTACTTGCACTAGAAAAGGCTATTGTCTGGAGGTCAGCGTAACTGCTTCTAATATATTCATTGGTAGGCTTGGGCCCTCATCATCCCAAACTACCTTCAGGGTATCCTTATCTTTACTTCCTTGTATTTTAGTGCCCAGTCCTAATCACCTCAAGTGGAAATACCTAGAAGTTGTTGGCTTGGTTGTATCTTTAGGATCTTTTTAGCGAGTTCTCTCTACTCCTTGCTTGCCATATGTATTCTGAGTCTTTAATTTCTCTTAATATTTAAAACTGGTTGATCAACCAGTTCGTTGTTCTATAAGGCTTCGTGGGCTTTCACCTACAAGTGTCAAGCCTTCACTACAAGGCATAGGAGTAATTTTGCTAGTTCTTTTGAACCAATGTTAGCTAACACAATGGAGACAAATCCTTTTTTGAGGGATCTTATTTCACAAGGTGAATCTAGTCTAGCCCAGAATCTGGGCAAAAATGATCCGGTGCTTTCTAGGGTACTCTGATCAAAAGAGGAAGTTCAAATAGAAGACATTTCTGAGTCTCCTATGACTCCTACGGAACCTCTCCCTTCTCATCTTCCTTACATTGTATCATACGTGGGTACTTTGACTCATAGGTTAGCTAGCCAAGTTCACTCTCCTTATTTTTTTCCAATGGCCAATGTTAGAGGCACAAGTATGGCTACTGATATGACTGGTGTACATACTCGTCCTTGATATGTAGGTGGGGGTACTATTGTTACCTCCACGGTTACACCTAGTACAATAGTTGTTGGCTCTACATCCATTCTAGGTCTGAGTGGGGCCACCCAACCTTCCTCTCCTTTCACTTATGCTTATCCTTTTGATAAGACATCTAGTGGGGTTCCCTTAGTTCCCTCAACGTTCCCTTCTACTTCTTCCACATATATGATTTCAATGGCTAGTGGTTCAACATATTTGCAAGGTTTTTCTTTTGGAAGTGGTTATGTTCCTCCTTCCAATTCATCATTGAATTTAGGATGAATGGTCTTCCTTGGTGAAACTCAAAAAACTAATCCTTTTCAAGGGAATGAGGGTTGGGAAAATCCTTTTGTTAGTGGTTTGGGTCTAGGATTCTCTCCCATTTATTCAGTGAGTATAGGAGTATGACCTTCCCTAATACTGGTACTTCACAAGTTTTTCCTCCTTTCGTTAGTGCTTGGAATCCTTACCAAGGGCTCTCCCCTTCATATAATATTCCATGGGGAGGAAGTTTCCCTATGACTGGTAATCTTGCAGTAGGGGATGGATACCCTCCATATACCCCTAGAATATAAGGTTTTCCTTATGGTTTAGGTGTTTTTGCAAGTAATCTGTGGTAGCTCGGTACCTCTCAAAATCCAGGATACTCTTTCTTGAATGTTAGGAATTCCACTCTTGGAGCTTTGAATTCTCATGTTCCTTTATGCTTACGATTCTTGGAAACACTTAATTTTCTAGATCTTTCAAAATTAACTAATGATATGATCCATTATAATTTGGCTTGGCCTCTAGTCCCCACTAAACTTCCATCTAACATTCCAAAATTGGAAGGGAAGTCTAGTGAGGATCTAACATACCATATAACCACTTTCCACTTATGGTGCTTATCGAACTCCTTAATTGATGATTCAATTAGGTTGAGACTTTTCAAAGGCACCTTAATTGGAAACGCAGAAAAATGGTATATTGAGTTAAGGGGGGGGTACATTTTATATGTTTGGTGAATTAGCTACAATGCTTCTCAACCATTTTAATTTGCATGTCTGTTATGATGATGGAACCGAACTTCTGGCCAGTTTTGAGCCAGACAAGGCTACTCATATTTCTGACCACATTCAAGAGTGGCATAGAAGGAAGAGATTAATCAAGGCTTATATCCCTGATGATTTCCCTCTATAATGGTTTTTGAAATCATTACAATCAAAGATATCTAAGGATGCACTACAACAAATCCTGTGATTAGCATCCTTTTTTACTTCTTTTTTTGCATCTAGAGCCCATTTTTGGTGCTATTTGCATCCATTTATCAAATATGGTGCAAAACTTGACACAAAATTTCCATCGATTTTTGCACCACGTCTTACACCAAGTTTAGCACCAGGTATTGCAATAGATTTTGCACCACATTTTGCACCAAATTTTATGCCAAGTTTTGTGTCATCCTTTGCACCAAGTTTTGTTCCAGGTTTTGCATCAAGTTTGGCACC
>APFE030312643.1:63645-98281 GCA_000404065.3 Pinus taeda
TATTTCCAGCCCTGCAACTGATGTAGGCATCGACTATGGCTAACCATGGCCTCCCAAGGATGAGAGGGTAACCAGTAAGCTTGGCCTTAGGTTGGAGAACTAGGAAGTATGCAGGGTACTCCCAAGAGTCAACAGAGACCGTCACATCCTCCACAATCCCCTTAGGGGTCACTGTGGAACGGTCTGCAAGTTGCAAGACTGTTGTGGTCTTTCTCAATGAACCCTAGAGGTTGAGCTTGACCATGGTGTCCTTAGTCATCACATTAATTGCAGCCCCAAGATCAATCAAAGTGTGTGGGACAATGGTGCCATTGATGTGCACATCTACTATAGGGCTTCCAGGGTCCAAATACTTCAAATAAATTACCTGCCCCAACATTAAGTTGGATAGCTGTCCAATGACATTAATGGTAGGGGTGTCTCTTTTCCACCTCTGTGGATGTTTGAAGCACTTCTCCTTAATCAACTTGTTGTAAATAGGTACATCCATTATGGCTTCGAGAAGTGGAATTTTGACACAGATTTTTCAATTTACACAAGTTCATTCTCTTCTGGGGTAGGTTGGATTGGATGAGTTAATCTTTAAGGAAAGGGTGGAGGATTTACCCTAGGCATGCTTTCCTCTCTTTCTTCCTCACTCTCCCTAGGTGGAGGTAGAGGTTGGTTGTCTGGGAGTACTCTCCTAGATCTCAGGTTGATTTCCTGGATCTCCACAGCATAAGCAGGGTAGGATGTCTCTCCACTGTATACTTGTTGTGCATGTCTGTTGTTCGGGTTTGGATTTGGTTGGGCAGGCATCCAGGGTTGTTTAGGTGGAGCAGGGTGTAAAATATGTGGTTGAGTAGGTGGTGAAGGCAATCAAGTTGGAACATTATTGTATGGGGGCCTCCACCCCTCGGGCGGTGCACTCCACTGAGGCTGAGGTGGAGCATATGGCTGAAATGATTGGTTGGTTGGTTGGGAATGGTACTGATGTGCAAAGGACCAAGGAGGAGGTGTAGACCAGGAAGGATGAGCAGGGGAGCCCCAAGAGGGAATGTATGTGGTCTAGTTAGGGTTGTAATAGGCATGGGATGACCCTTGCATGCCCTCATGGTATCGTCGAGGCCCATGAGGTCTCCTTTGATTTATGTAGCAAAGTTGTTCAGTCACCCCTGCAGTCCCCTAACACACAACTTTTAGTCCAGGTAGAGAAGGGCACTTATCTGTGGATTTGTTTTCTTCACAGACCGAGCAGACTTCAATCAGATTCACTGGACATTCATTCCTAGGGTGCCTCCTTGTGCCTCTAGGGCAGAAAATGGCTAAGGCTCTCTCTGCCTCCTCCTGCTTTCTCTTGATGTGCATACTGTCCATCTGTAGGGCAAGGGTTTGCAGCATCTCACTCTTGAAATCTTCCAGCATATTTCTAATTTCACCTTTTATGGATGTATTAGAAGAGGATGGACTTACCATAGGTTGATTACCCCTACCCTCTTTCCTCGCTGCCCTAGAATGGTTCCTAAAGGCAGTCTTGATATCTTCATAGGGTAATTTGTAGATGTCCCCTCCTGCTAGCAGGTGTAGGGCATCCAAAAGATCTTCCCTTACCCCTCTAAGCAGGACTAGCTTCAGTGACTCAGGATCAAGTGTGCATCTGGCCCTTTTGTAGCTAAGCTGGAATCTTTCTTCATAATCCTCTAGGGATTCATCATGCCCTAAGGTCATCCTAAAAATTTCTTCTTTAGTGTCTTTGGACCTGCAGTAGTCTCGATACTTTTTTTTTGAAGGCTTGCTGCATCTGAGCCCAAGTTGTGATGGTACCCCTAGGTAAACCCATGAACCAGCGCAAAGTTACATCCTTGAAATTGGATGGGAATAGTTTCAACTTCTGCTCGTCATTGGTGTAATCATAGGTTCTAAATGTGACAACAAACTCAAGCAAGAAAGTGTTTAGATCTTCTGAGGTCAATCCATGGAAATGAGGAAGAGCAAAGGGGTTTATATTCTTCATCTTAGTATCCCCGTTAGTTTCTTTGATGGGAAAGGTACCCTCAACTCTTTTTCTATTTCCTCTGTCATTTCTATTTTCAACCATTGGGTCAGTTGGAATGGGTTCTTCTTCTTCTTCTTCTCCCCTTGTAGGCTCTTCAAATACATATGGTTGTTCACCTAAGGGTTCCTCCAATTCACAGCCACCAAAGAAGAGGGAAGGTTGGATGTTTGTAGTGGTGGGGGTATTTGGCATAAATTTCCCTAAGTTATCCCTATTCCTACGAGGCATGAAAGAAGTGTTTTTGTTTTGTTTTGTGTTTTTTTTTTCAATCTTTGAAAATAATTCCAGAATTAAAATTGCAAACTGAATGGAAACTAACTGACTGAATGAAATCTCTCTTGCAGAATGGAAAAGAAAGCAAACTAAATTACTTTTGTAGAAATGAAACTAATAGCAGAATGTCAGAGATAAGAAATGGAAGAAATAAAGCAATAATCACATATTACTCAGACACCTCCCCGGCAACGGCGCCAAAAAGTGATGAGCACCAATATTGCAGCAAGAATGCCACAACTCTTGGGGCAACCAACTTTACTTTATCAACCCGGGGTTTGTACAAACTTGGAGGTGACAGTGTTGTATACACAAGTAAATGTGATGGGTCTGCTCTTTGTCACTACTAAGCTGGCGATAGACCACTAAGGTTTTTCAAACCAGACTTCTATGGATTCAGAAGAAGCTTGATTACCAATGACGAAAAGAGAAATCTACACTAAGGGAAAGCTTGTCTACTGCATTGAAGAAAAAGACAGAAATCAAATGCTAAAACATACCATTTTTCTAGCTAGCTGCTAAGAGGCCTTGCTTCAAAAGAGTGTTAAGTTAACATCTATGCAATCCTACTATCCTAAGCATGCAAATTGAAACATCAAACATTTTACTGCTACGCATGTAAATGACCAAAATAACTTTGTTTTTCTTTTAGTCTTTTTTGTGTGAAAGTGTGAAAGCTAACTTCTTTTCGTGATGTGGCAAGGGGATTAAGGATGATGGTGAATGGTAAAAAGGTTTGGGAGACAAGTAGGGGTCCTCTTCTAGCTTCCTAGGGGATTTTTCCACAATTCGGCCTCCAAACAGGCCACTACAAGTCAACCTACAGGATGTCCTAATGCGTTCTATAGGATGTCCTGAATTCCTACAAGATACCCTGTATTCCTACAAGATACAGTCGAGAGAAAAAGGAGGGATGTTGAAGGTGATGGAAGGCTTAGGGAAGGTGGTTGGTGGATGGAATGAGGCAAGAGAGTGCCAAAGACTACTTCAAAACTCAAAACCAAAGTTGGGAGATGTTTGGATTGGCTCAACAAGCTTGGAGAAGTACTCTTATGAAATGATGAAATTGGTGAGGGTTTTGGTGAAAGGAAGGAATGATCACGGATGGATGAAGTTGGGTTGAGGTTGTTGATCATGAAATCTTTATGTATTGCTGAAACTCTAGCACTGCATCAAACATTTACATTCATCCATAAATCATGTAAACAAGAAGGATATCAATTAACTAAGGAAAACAAAATTTCATGAGCTAGCTGCCTAGTTCATGCATGAGGGAAAACTTGCAGAATAAGATGAAACCTTGATGAGATCGAAAGTAAAACTGAAGATAAAAGAAATTATACCTAAATCATATTCTTGCAAACTGATCAAATGTTGGCCTAAGTACGAAAAACCCTAAATTCCATGAGAAACTAGACTTTTGTCTTTTTGGGGCTGCATAGGGGTTCTTTCCTCAAACCATGATCACTAAAGGAAGGAGTAGGCCAAATCCACCTACTAACAACTTTGTGATGTTCCTTTATCTCTTCTAAGCTACTGTTGAATTAAAGTACAAATGAAAGCAAACTAATCAAATCTACAACTACTTGCAATGAAACAATTCTAAAGACAATTCAACCATTAATCTATGAAATTGAATAAGCATGCAAATACAAGAAGAGGAGCCTTTGTTGCTAGGGTTGGGCCCTAACCCAAGAGCCTCAGCCTTCTGAGTCAACTCAGTGCTGGATTAAGGAAATTCTCATTCACATTATCAAAACAAAAAATTACATAACAATGTCTTCCACAAGTCTTGAACTCGAAAATGACTAGTGTTTTTTACAACAAAAATTTGAATCCTAATGAGGCTCTAGGCCTTCTTATTTATACAACTGAAGTCTCCAATGAATTCCTTAAATATAGGGAGGCTCGGCTCCCAAACTCGATATAAACTAGCTCTTTGATTGTCACTTGCTCAGTTGCCTTTTAATCTCATGACTTGGCTGCTTGTACTCCGAGCCACTATGATTGATGGAGGAATAGTCGAATGAGTGAGGAGTAAATGTGGAGGATCTACCTCCTACAATATATCCTCCTTGTCTCATTCAAGTTTCAACCCTTAATTAACCAAAATTTCCATGATTTTCTCTCAAAAACCTGCAATCAATGCATATTAGTCCACTAGGCATGATATCTCACTTTGACTCATCTCATTAAGCAAAATACAATCAAAATATGTAATAAATTATGAGAAGAGTTGGTTTGAATAAGTTAGGAGGTGGATTAAGGTCCATTTAGTTACCCAATGATGAGGCTCATCGCTGGAGCTGATGCAGTGCAGCAAAAGGATGACACAAAGGCCAGAAGAGCTAGGGCTGAGCTTCAGAGTCGCCGGAGAGGGTTTCATGGGACAGTTTTTCTGAATACCTGCTTTCGAATAGAGAGGTATTTTTGCCATGTATTTTTCTTTGTTGGGTGAGCTGGTTAGGAACCCAGTTGTACTCAAGAAAATAGTGCATAATAATGAACCCTCATAATAGCTGCTCTAGTTTTCCCGCATTGGGTTTTTCCGGGGACATTTGTCCAAAAATAACGGTGTCACTTGTGTGTTTGTTTTCTTTCAGTTGATGATATGTAGATGTTGTGCCTGTATTGTGTTTATTTCAGTATTTAAGTGTTTTAAATAACTTGTTCAGAATTTACAAGTAGAAGAAATAAACCAGCAGAATACAGATTAATTTTCTAACGGATAGACTTAGAAAATTCAACAACCTGGATGTTCTGCGAAATTTTTCTTAGCAAGGTAGTGAGACTACTATTCATATTTTTGGAGAGCAGTGCTGACTGTTAGGCTACTCTATGCAATTTCTGAGAGCAATGTTAGTTGCCTTCTAAGATTGCGCAGTTTTCCAAGACATCACAAGAACCAAATGTGAACCAAGTCACGAGGTTAGCTTGTGTTTGGTCAGCAGAAACAAGTTAGCGAACACAAGTTGTAAAGTGAAAGAAAACTTTAAATAAAACACAAGTACCTGAGCAATGCAAGACATGCTGCTAATATTTTGAGGAGGGAGGATTCAAAACAAAGTGAAGGAAAAATTTTGGAGGGTGGTTGTAGCCGCTACAACATTGGCGACACAATGGTAGAACTCCAACTCTCTTTATGGACCTTGTTTTGTGAAAAGAAAGTCTAACTCCTCCAAAAGTATTGTTCGATTCTTTGATTGTCATGGCTTCTACACTATCTTGAGTGAAAGATATAGTCCTTGCCATTCTCTTGATCGGTTAGCACACATACGAAGCCAAGTTAACTGAGTTATTTCGATTAGGGAAGACGGGTATATTAATGCACAAGTAATATAGTCATCAAAGTTTTATTTTCATCTCTAGTGTTGCTTCGTTGCGAGCAAGCCTAAATAATATGCCAACAGAGTCACGTAGGAACACAAGCATGGCCCCGCTGCCAGCAAGCCTGGTCAGTACCCTAGCGCAGTTACTTGCGTCACCTCTCTATGTAATAAGCCTTTCTCTTCTTTTGCCTTTATTTATTTTCATTTTTCAATATTTATTTTTGGAGAACTGTGCATAGGCACTTATTTATTTCCATGAGGCGGAAGAGGGATCCCGACTTATTGAGAGCAGAAGAGGTTGTTTCTTCAGAGAAGTATTTTATACATACCTCTCACATAATTGTTAAGGTTTTTCCCCTCACCTTACTCTACTTCACTAAGCTGACAAGCGTTAACCGAATATAAAAATCCAATTAGAGTATGCGGTACTACTTAAAGTGCAAGCGTTGTGTTTTCACCAAGACTCACTCTAAACAGAACGTATTTTTCATTAGGGTTTCATCGACTAAAGACAATAAGCTCTTCATAAAGATAGAGGACAACTAATAACCAATTATTGATAATTGTACAAGTCCTCTTTTACTTCACCCTGCTTGCCTCAAGAGCCAAACACGATTTCATGCGAAGTTAAACCTATGGGTGCATAACAAGAAAACAAATAAACAAGCAAAGAACACAAGTAAATGAAAGCAAAAACATGCAAGCAAAGACAACAAGAAAGAAAACACTACTCCTACTCCTATGCTAAACAATGCATGGGCCTACTCACATAAACTGATATTTCCAATGCAGCCACGGGGGCATTGGTTGGCCCATGTTGGTGAAGGCATAGTTGACAAGAAAGATATTCAACTAAACCAACGCACAAGAAAGATAAAACAGTAAAGACCAACACGCTCGAAGTTTGAATACGTCCACCGAAAAGAAAAGAGTAAAAGTGCAAGACAAACATTCTACGGACGTACCATGGCATTGCAACACACTATGCGAAGATGATGAGCATGTACACTCTTTCAACCGTGACACACGAGCAAACATGAAAAAGCAAGACAACTTTCGTTTAGCAAGAGTGCTCGTTGTGTATGATTCCTCCAATGCATGAGTGATGGGATCATGTGATTCAGGTGGAGGCTGTGTAATCTATGGATGAGATTGATCTTCAATGAAAACAAGAGAGTGATGAGGAGCCTAGGGTGTTTCAACAGATTTGTGATTTGAAGTGGAACTTACCTCAAGACAGCGAAGACTTGACATAACCATCAGCTCAGGCTAAAGTGCCTCGACAACTTGAGGGGTTTCCACTTCATCATCAGGTATATCATCAAATATCGGTGGCCTGAAATATCAACAACAAATGAAACAACATTGTGATCGAATGAAGGAGTAACGAGATCATGACAGCCACGATAAAAAAACTCGATACGTTCATCGACATCCTGATGATCTGATGAAATATACAAAGGGGTTGACGAGAAACAAGAATGTTCACCCTCTGAGTTGTTAGAAATAAAAGATGATATATAGGGAGGATTTGGAAAGAAAGGTGTGTCCTATCCACAATGCGATGACATACTGACATCCTGTGAATGATCGGAAGTAGAAACATCGAGGAATGAATTTTCACAAGACAAATGAGAAACGACAAAATCACAATAGATGTCAAGAAATAACGGATGAGGTGAGGACAAAAGGAGGTCATCCTTCACCACAAGTTCTTCTTCAGATTCCCACACATACTCATCATAAATGAAAACGTAGGTTGGCTTCTCAACACCAACTTTGCCAACAACTTGATCCTCATGAACAACAAGTGTGGAGTCCAGAATGAGAAAACACAACATAGTATAATCCAGAGGATCAAAGGAACTAGAGGACGAAGGTTGAGAAGATAAGATAGTGTGACAACCAATAGGCTTGCAATCCAAATCTGCGCAGATGTTCAGAGCAGGTGAGATGGAAGGATGTGACAGTTCAACAAATGTGCATGCACCTTATCCCACCTTGCACTGCAGAGCTAGAGTTGTTTGAGGAGAAGTGGACAAGTGTCACTTGTGACAGCAACCTTGTCTATCTTAGGTTTAGCAGCTCTAACATTGAGGTATGTTGGGAGGGGTTCAAATGACTCTAAGATATGTGGATTTTCATATATGTGAAGAAGATACTGAAATATTTCATTGATAAATTTCCAATCATTTTCATCTTCAAGAATTTGAAATGCAAAGCATTTGTGAAATTGCTCAACAAATTCATGAGGTGCTTTTCGTAACTTGAGAATTTTTTTATTGAGTTCTCTATGATTGTATCGATAGAAAGCACATGCCAACTCTCTAATCAATTGATCAAAAGAGTGAATAGATGTTGCGAGCAATGTGACACACCATTGCAGTGTGTGCCCTCGAAATGTGAATGCGAACAACGAGTAGGCAATGTGATCCTCATTTATTTCGTTTGTTTCACAGAAACCCATGAAAGCAACACCGTAACTAAGCAAATTTGCTCTGCCTTCACCATCATATGTATTACATGACAAGTCATTGTAGAGATCCTCTGACACTTCAAAATCACGTCCGTGAGACAGACATGTCAGAGGTTGAATTGTGATGTTAGTCATGAAAGATGTGCAAAGATTCAAAACAGACTTCAAGGACTCATCTTGTCATCTTCCCCTCCCTCTAGTGCCATAAATGTTGACGGTGTTGGACCCGCCAACATGTCAGGGGATCTCCCTAGTAAGAAGTCCCAACTCAACCTTAGACCCTTTGGAGTAGGAGTCCCAACAATGGGTAGTAAAGTTATGCCTTGACTATGATATCACGTAGACGTAAGTGTGATATATTTGTCGGAAGCAAGTGTGTGACCTTGCAGCGAGTCAAGTGAGATGCACAGAGGTTCTAACACATGGAGGGGGAAAAGGAAGTGTGCCCCTTCGAAGTCTGTAATAGTATGTAGCCTAAAAGGAACACACGAGCTAAATGACATCACAAGTTGGAAAGCGAAATAGTCCACAATCCAAAGTGACGGGTTAAACCAACCACATGACTTCAACAAGATTCATACAATCATATACAAAATAGTTCATACAAAAATGTGTAAGTTAAACAACATACATTGCTAAAGTAACCAGAATATTTGAACTACAGTAACAACATATGAATGAAGACGTGCTAGCTCTGTGTGCGTGTGTGTGTGTATTATAAAGTGAAAGTTCCATCCATACATACACCATTGACAACCACTAGCCCCAGCAATGGAACACTACAATCAACACCACCTGCTCCTCCAAATAGAAGTACTTGCTTTGCACTATGGAGAAGTCAAGGCTCATCACAATACTCTCCAAGCCTTCTCTAAGCAATGTCTAGCCAAAACATTGGCTCCCAAAAGCCTCTATTATGAGATATGAGGTTCTATATATAACAAAGGGCGGGGTGACCCTTGACATTCCCCTTTGACTCTTGGACTACCCTCATGACTCTTCACATTACAACAATGACTATTCACATTCCACTAATGAAACTTGGAATTTCACTTACAATACATTTACAATAATACAATCTCCACATATACCCATGTGGGACAAAATAGGCTTGAGTCAGCTTGAAAAGACAAACAACATCACTTGGGGTCTTGGGGAAGACCAACTCGGTAACCTCCTCGCAGTGATATTTGGTGACAAACTGATACCAAGCTTAGTACTGCTCTATTGTGTCCCCATACTGTTTGATGGCATCTTTGTCAAAGCGGACCCTTGCCTCTATGGCTTTCAAGTATATGGTTCTGAAACCTCTATCCAGCTCATCCTGAAGTATGCACAACACTGTCTTGAGTGTGGGTGGACCAGTAATGCACCTTTGCATGTTCTCTGCGTTGAGCTGCAAGTCACTGTTGGTGGCTACGTGCATCAACTGCTCTAATTACTTGTCGACATCCAGCATGACTTAGTTCTTCCTCGTGACCTGGGTGAGGGTTCTGGTGGAAGGGATCTTGTGCTTTCGCACTATGACATCCAAACTCCTGAACAACCGTGCATAGGAAGCGTTAATGCTAGTGATGAGTGGAGGGATATGCTCATAATTTCAAATTTGCATCTGAATCCATGGTTTGTCTAGCTCAGCTTGTGGCTTCATCTTCTTATGCAAGTAAATCGGGGCTCCCTTGTACCTCATTATCCATTCCTACATGTGCGTAATAAAAATGTGAATGTCTTTGAGTGTTTGGGTTGTCCGCATGCATTGTTGCTGAAAGCCATATAAATGGATAATTTCTTTGTGCACAGTGACAAATCTTCAATACACTATCTACATGGTGGCCTTCAAAGTTGATATGTCTGCCACTATTGCTTTCTTCATCTCTGTCACGGTGGATCCTGTAGAGTGCTATGCTCTTTGCTTGGCCTCTTGCAAGTCCTTCATCATTCGATCATTCTCTATTATCAAGAACTTGAATGTCCAATTCATGGCTTCCACATAAGCCTTAGAAGCCTCGACCATGGCAACTAGATGTCTTCTAACATCTAGTACAATCACCTTTTATTTTGTGTGTGCAAGTGATGTATGATCATCAGAGAGTTGCTTTCTTCGTGCATGTACAATCCTTTATTGTGTCTTGTCAAATGCCATATTGTACGCATCTGTTTCTAGATCATCATCAAGGAGAACAACTTCTCCTTGCTCTCTCAGGACTGGTTGTGGTTCTGGAGGTGGCGGAGATTGTGGTATGACCTTAGATTCCCTCAACATGAGATCAATGTCTTGGTCCTCTAGCTCTGGTTCCATCTCCATGTATTTTACCTCAACCAAATGCTCAACCTGTTGGGGGCATGTTCTTGTACCTGCACATGCTCACCCTGTTCATCATCTTCTGGCTGCTTTGTTACTTCAACCTGTATTTGCGCATTTTGCTCTGTCAATGCGCCTTGTCCTTCTTCTTGTTCCTACCTTTATTCATTCTCTCTCCTCCTGAGCTCTTGTTCTACTTTCAACTTCTTCTCTGTCTCCTACATTCTCCTTTACATCTCTTCCAATCTTTGCTTCTCCCTCTTTCTCAGTGCTACTCTCCTATCGTGTCTCGCCTCTTTTCTTCTACCTCCAAAGCTACTCTCTCAATAAGTGGATCTTCTTTGAACTTGTAGCTTATCTCAGCCTCTGCGCTCTCGACAATCTTCCTCTTACCTTTGTCTTGAGTCGGTTTGCTGCTCACGTTGTTGTTGTTGTTGTTGCTTCCTATGGTGTTGCTACCTACAATGTCGCTTTCCATTCCACAACCATACTGACTGGTTCATTGAGCCTAGAGGAGTTATAACAATACCTCCAAGGATCTTCCTCTGGCCAATGACATGCCCCATGGACCCAAGGGAAGTACACCTTCACACAATGGTTCTTGCATATGCAGTGCGGATCATACAGATTGAAACTCTTGGTGCCAAATCTGAACTTCTTCAAGTCCTCGGTCTCGACACCTTTCAAGGTATGGATCTCGTACAACCTAATCCACAAAGGAAGAGTAAGCCATGGTGCCTTCTTCCTCGTGTGCAGTGCTGCTGAAAACCATGTGGAGATGTTGTATGAAACCTCTTCCATGACTAACTTGTCTGTGAAAAACCTCATGCAAAGGCTTATCCGTGCCAAACATCCTAATGAAGGTGTCTTCAGGTGAAGCATACCAATATGCAATGTTGAGCAATACCTACATCACTTCCTGGGACATGCAAGGTGGGTCCTATTCAAATATCATCCTATACAATGGGGCGATGAAGTGGTCAGACAACCTCGTCATGACTCCTTGGTAGTTGCACTCAAAGAGTAACTTACAATAAACATTCACAAATTCTTCTGATGGTGTCCATGTCCAACCCATGCCAGGGAATTGTTGTTGGGCACCAATTGTATCAAGCAGGTACATAGACATATAAAATCTTGTTTGTCCATCCTTAGGCGAATTTTGGGCATTTGACACATGCACTTTTAGTTGAAGAGACAACATGTCCGACTAGTTGAAAGGCCTTCCTTCATTTGCCAATTGGTCCAACCTAACAACCCAACTTCGCTGGAAGGTCTCTGTGCTCTCTTGACCATACAAGTGACATGCGAATATGACCAAGAGTTGGCAAGCCTTCCTGAGTGACTTCATCTTGTAGACCTAGTTGGACGTCGTCCTTAACTTTGATGGCTCTTTTACCTAACGCTTCAAGATATCTCTTGAGTTCACATTGTTGTTGGGTGTGAACAATAGTGCATCCATGTAGTTCACCAGTCACGGCAAGTGATACATCTGATGGTAGTTTCCCTTCCTGAAGGTGGAAAGTTGTGTTCCACTTGCACTGCTCAGTGTCATCATCTCAGGATCAGTATGTGAGACAACCCACTGAATGATATTCGCGCATGGGAAGGCCAGGTACGTGCATGCAACCCTGTATAAGCCTGACTTATGCATGTTGACATAAACTTGACGATCTTCTAGATCTTCCTTGAAAGTGCTTGCAAATATGTCCTTTATCTCTTGTCATGTGATCTTCATGTTTGTCTCTACAAACGACTCCGTGTCTGCATAGACGGGCAAGTTTATTAGCACCTGTTCAACCACGTCTCGAGTTTTTCTCTCTACAATGTCCTTTGATCCATCTCCCTTGGAAACCGTGATGTTTGTACTGTTGAGAGATTGCTCAACAACTGATGTACTTGGAGATAGAGGGGCACTCACGCCAAGCAAATGTCAGTTCAAAAACACAATGCACTTCATGGGTCGATCATGCAACACACTGGGTGAATGTTGGGCAAGATTGCATAATGGTGACTCTGGGAGGCCAAAGACTATCAGCTAGAACTACGCAGTGCGCAGTCCCAACCTCAAGTGAGCTTGCTGCTGACTGAAACTGCACAGCGCACAGTCCAACTAGGTTGACTGTGGATTAGAACTATGCAATGTGCAGTTCAGTTTGGCTTGACTACTGGCTAGGACCATGCATTGCACAATCCTAGCAGGCAAGACTGGGCACTGACTCCTATAATAGCGCAAAGCACAATAGGAGGCCAATGACAGACAATCTATGTGCAATTCTTGGGGCCAAGGCAGAGCCTTGAGTTCAGGAATGCGTAGAGCATGCCCATGGAAGCAAGATATGAGCCAAGGTAGCCCAGATCTGCCCAAGGGCAACTTGAAAACGAGTAGATTCAAAATCAAAAGCAAAGGATGGTGCAAACATGAGTGAATGATCATGCATGCAATCAAGACCAATGCAAGAATCAGTGAAATGGACGAATAACAAAGCTGGTGGAGAGGGTCGCCGTAACGATGACCATTAGTGGAAAAACAATGTTATGCATGCAACACTTAGGAAAGACAATGGAAAACTTGAAACAACACTTCTACAATTTAAAACAAACCAAAATGCAAGCGATCGTTCAACAAAACATGCAAAAAACACTAACACAAGCCAAGGAAATAAAATCGACAAAAAAAGCAAAACTTACCCCGAAAAGTTGTGTCGACTATGCCAAAGTTTCCTAGATGCCTTGGGAACTCTAGAGCTCCAAGATCGAATGTGTAGAATGAGCTCTCGGGCATCCATTAAATATATTTGGAAGTTTTAGGGTTTATGACGTGCATGTCGCAAATCTAGGAAAAAGCGACACTTGGCGGGAAGTTTCTAAAATCGACTTTGCATGTAACCCCCAGTGCTAAAAATAGATACCGATTTTTTAGGGATGTTTTTTGCTTCTTCCTTTTTTCTTTTTTCTTTTCTGGAAAGCCTACCATGCATGCATGGGAAGATTGCGCAGTTTTGGAGGGAACAGGGCAACTTGTTGACACATTCACCAGACAACAAACTAAGGAATGTTTCTACATAATTCTTGCATTGAGTGGCTCTGGCTGCCTCTCATGCTCTGCGCAATTTCCTAGCTGAAGGCAAGCTACCAGCTAGGTCTACATAATCCTTGAGTCGAAGCTCAGTGCCTGGATGTTCTGCACAATTTTCTTGAGTAAGGCAGTCAGACTTCTCTGTGCATTTTTGGAGAGTAGTGCTGACTGTTAGGCTGCTCTGTGCAATTCCTGAGAGCAAGGTTGGTTGCCTTCTAGGATTGCCAAGTTTGCCAAGACAACGCAAGAACCGGATGTGAACCAAGTCACGGGGTCAGTATGTCGTTAGTCAGTAGAAACAAGCTAGCGAACACAAGCTATAAAGTGAGAGATAACTTCAAATAAACACAAGTACCTGAGCAGTGCAAGACATGCTGCTAAGATTTTGAGGAGGGAGGCTCCAAAACAAAGCGAAGGCAAAATTTTGGAGGGTGGTTGTAGCCCTACAACAACATGCAAGGAATTCAAATTCCTAAGCTGGAGTGGAGATGACAAGGTAGTGCAACATGAGTTTCATACTAGTATGAAAGTACAGGTGTTGAATGAAGTCACGAGATCAATCCTTGGGAATTACGTAATGAATTTGGAGGAAACACCTATCTTTTAGGGGCTAATTTCTTCAGGATTTGTAGAAGGAAATATGACGCTTAGTGAACAAATAATTGGCTAAGTGTTGGCCAGAGTTCCTCATTGAGCATAGAGAACAATTATTCTTTTGCAAGTTGAGCTCAGAGATGGAGCTAGCAATTGTAATAATTTCTCTATTTAACTGATTAATGCAGAGAGGTTTGAGGGGTTTCCCCTAGAAATCATTGTGTATTGTGGTTTTGCTTATTGCATGTTTATGCATGTTCTAAATTGTGATTTCCATTTCACAGATCAATAGAGTAGAATTGCGTCTCTTGTTTTTTAGTTTTAAATCTTGAGCAGTTGCAATTTCTCTCAAATTTCTTCACATATTATTCATAAAAATCAAAATATAAAGACTAGTAAGACATTTCTTCAATCACTCCTTTATTATGCAAATCTTGAGGGTCCTTCTCTCCATTACATCTTGATATTCAATGTCGATGCATGGTCTTTTCTCTAGGGACAATAGGCATATTTTATGTTTCGTTTGCCACCTTAGGTAGTGGTTGCCTCAAGCTTGTACAATTTTCAAATTCTAGCTCCTCTTTCGAAAACCATTGCTTCTTGGACCATTTTGTAGTTGTCCTTTTCAAAATTCATTTGCACACATGTATTACTTATCTTACTCACAAATATAAAGTTTCTAGCCAACCCTAGGACATGTAAAACTCCATGGATGGTTCCAACCTTTCCATCTTTGAGCAACAAGCATACCTTTCCATGTCTTGTGATTTTGGCTACCAAATCATATCTGAAGAGGACATCACTTCCATTATTCTTTTTCATATTAACAAGACCGCTCTTGTGGGAGATCATATGAAAGGAAGCTCCAAAAGTAAGTGAAATGAGGTGTTTGGTTAATGAAAACATATTGAGAAAGTTTAGTCTAGATCTCCCATCCCTCATAGATAGATAAATAGATGGATATCCTTCCAAATAAGGGTTCTTTCCTTCTCTTTCTCCCTCTTTAGGGAATGGATTTTTCTTTTATTACTAGTTTCACATAATATCATCGATCAATCATGTATCACAATCTTGGAGCGTACTCGAATATGGTAAGTACACATAACCTCCTTTTTCTTGGAGGATTTTGCTTATGTGGAAGGTGCATCATTAGATTCCTTTCTTTTATTAATGTTTTTATAACTACAGTCCTTCTTTGAATGCCCAACTTGACTAAGTTTTGAGGTTTTACTTATAATTTATTTTTTTTCTTAGGGGATTTAGGGTTACCTCTAGATTTTGGTCTATCCCACCTACTTTTATTTATATCTTATGGATTATTTATCACAAACAAGTCATCTTTTGATGGATTATCCATGGATCTTTTCCTCATTTCTTATAGTATGATAGATGCAATTACATGCTCAAACTTTAATGTAGATTTAGCACTACTACTGAAGATTATAATTTCTTTACCTTGTAAATATAACAAAAAGCATAAAAAATAATATACTTATCTTCTCCATCCCTCATAACATCAATATAGGCAAACTAACTTACTAAATTGTTAAAAGCATTAAGATGCTTTGCCATGGAACTACTATCATTCATCATGAGATGATGCAACTTCTTCCAAATAAACAATTTGTCTACCATGGACTTTGATTGACATAAAGCCTCTAACTTCTCCTGTATATCCTCAACATTAACTTCTCCTAAGACATTCAACAACACTAAACTCGAAAGAAATGGTTAGATAACACCCTTCACCTTCCAAATAACTTTTCCTAGTCTTCATTCACCATAACCATGGGTTGTTTTGTAACCCAACTACCCATTGATATTTGTCCACAAGAAAATATTACATATTCAATATCCGTAACTTGAAGATTAGACCGTTAAATTTATCTATCTCCATTTCTGAAGTGCCCCCCATTTTATCTCACACATTAATCACTTGCACAGAGGTTCCGCTTAGGTTGATGTTTATCAAAGACCTAAGATACGCTTACTCTTCATAGAATGTGCTAAACCCTATCAATAAAGGTATACATTTGAAGTCGATAACTTTGTTTTGATGCAAATGAAGAGTGTGAGAAACATTTTCAAGAGAAGAGAGATAACAAAATCTTAAAACATAAGCAAACAACGGTGCATACATGCACATACATACACACCACATAAGAGGTTTATCTCATAAACCCTTAGTTGGAAAAACCATCAAACTTAGAGCCACACCTCTCTCTTTATAATTATATTCACCTGCCCATTGGCACTACAATGTCTAACTATTTCAGAACATCGATTAACCATAGTTTGCTAACTAATATTATACAACAACTCTAATCCCTTTATTGGGATTATATTACAGTGGTTCAAAACCATTGGCTGAATAGAAGTACAAAACTAGATCCCTCATCACCTTGTCACCCAAATGCACATTTTATTTATAAGGAATACAATAGATTTTCAACATGAATACGACAAAGAAACAACTCTCACAAATCAAAGGTATAAGTGGGAAGCATCCATGGAGCAATAGAAAAAATGTATTATTGCTCGATAAAAGAAAGCCTACATCCAACATAACAATCTACTCTCCATTGTGACATACAAGTTACCTTATATGCTCTTTAAATAGAGATCATGGACCCATTAGGGAACAAGACACAAATCAACTGTCCTAAATGCAAAATACAAGCATTCTTAGTTCACCTAAGCACATGATGAAACAATGTCCATCAAATAAAGCACATTAAAAAAGCACAATAAAACCACACATAACTATAACACATTAGACAAAGTTAGTCTTAAATAACCTCCTAATCGTTAAAATTATGACACCCCCCATTAAAAACCACTTGGAGTAGGATGAAGGATTTAAGAAAATATAGAGGAGAATGAATGAGACATTATGCCTATTCCCCCTTAACAACAATTTTCTCCTCACCTAACATAGCTCAAAGATGGATAAGCTTGGCTTCCATTGAGGCTTCATGAAAATGTCAACAACTTTCTCCTTGTATGAAAAAATGTCAAGTCCACAACTTGATCATGAACAAGTTGTTGAACACAGTGCATGTGTGTCTCGAAGTGCTTATTACATTGATGATACACTGGATGTTGGTTAAGATATATGACACTTTAATTTATCATGCCAAATAGTGATTGGATTAATCATATTAGAAACCAAATTCAAGAAAGATCCGTTGAAGCCGAATTGTAGGGTAAAATTACCATCTGCAAATTACAAGTGGGCAACTCACAAGAATAAACACAATAGAGAAATAACTCACGTAAATCAAAGATAGATAAAATAAGATTTATGGATAAAATGTTCAAAAGGGAAACATCTATAAGGCAACAAAAACATAATATTATTGCTCAACAAAATAAATGCTACATCCAATACAATACTTTATCTCTGTCATGGCAAATAAGCGATTCCCCATGCTCTTCGAATAGATGTCATGAACTAATTGGTGGCAAGAGATATTGAATGTTGTGAATCTTAATAAGGCAAGTGTTGTTGAATCACCTAATCATAGGATTAAACAATGGTAATTGAATAAAACACATTAAAGGAGCAAACTAGAAAGACACATGACTACACTGTATTAGATCAAGCATGCTTGAGATAACCTCTTGATGTCTAATATCCCAACAATAAATTAGAACAAAAATAACTAATCTCTTATACAAATATTGAATTTGAAATTCACGCGTTCTTGAAAAACATTATTCTTTTTAATAAATGAATAACACATATTAGGGATTATCTTCAGGTATCTATCTAATGACAACAATCTAATGACAACCTTAAGAGATAAATAAAAACCTTGTTTTTTGTACACTTGGCAAGACTACATCTTTAACATGTCCAATATATCACCACGATGGAGACAAAAAATTGAACTAGTAAATTCACATCAACAAGTATCTTAACAAAGCACCAAATCACAATCTATCCAAAACCCATAAATAATGATTAAAAATAAACATTAATTCATAATAAAAACTCCTTATTTCTCTGGACGTGAAATCCAACCCCTTCAGACACCTTTTATATTAAGGATGTAGTATAACCTTGTTTCATAATTAACTTATAATCCAATTGATATTCCTTCCCATCATTGGCACAAACGAATGTTCTACCATTAACATGATTTCCAGACCACACAGCCAAAGATTCACTTATCTAAAATACCAACCAACATCGCCGGGTGTATATACCTTTCCGCCGGGTATATACACCTTTCTTCATGCTGGCATCCTAACTTTCTGCCATTTTTTTGGGAATGAAAGGGAATTGAAAGCGGGTTTTATAAAGTATATGATGCAATGGCGTCACTCATCTCTCCTATTCGCATATATCGCGTCGTTCCCAGCTGCATTTATTGGCAACCCTCGACCCGTTCCTCCATTCTCTTGAACTGTCGGAGGCTGCTACCTTCATGTTCCTGCTCTGTGAAGTCTTCCACCGCTATTTTCATTGCTGCTCGACCTTCAGCAGGCATCATATATAAAAGAACAGTTTCTTCAAATCTCCGTTGCGCGAGTACGAGTCTGAACGAGGTGCAAAAGATGGCCGGAGGAGTGGAGATTTTGGAGGGAAACCCACTGCTACAAGAGGGACCCTTTCCTCGTTTCGATGCGGTGGAGCCGAAGCACGTCTGCCCTGGCATCAGGGCTGTCTTGCAACAACTGGTAACCTTGAAACATTAATGATTTAATGTGCTTACCTGGTTGGACTATGACTTAAATTTTTGCATTGAATGGATAAGATAAGAACACTAATTTGCAGAATCAGTTAAAAAGAAAACAAGGCAATGCGCAACCGGTACCCTCAATGGCGGTCTTATCCAATATCTGGACGGTTGGTTCTTAAGCATATTAATCAATATTTGATCAATTCGTAACACATGCACCTTCTGTGAATATAGTTGATATTTTCAAGCTGGGCTTTCGTGGTCGACAAGATCGTTGTGAGTTGAGACGTTTATCAAAAGATCTGCACATCAAACTTAATTAAATAATTCCTCAAGGAGGATCTGCAGAGGATCGGAAAAATCTACCAAAAGCTCGGTTCAGTGTAGTCCCTTATCGTGAAGTGAGGTTATTGAGAGCGATGGATGTGAATAATTAAAAAGGAGTCAAACGTGTTGTGTTTAAATGGTTAAATCAAAGCATTTTCAGTGCTTAGACCTAGGTTCAAGGCCCTTGAAGACATATTGCTGTACTCATGTGACCAACGGAGTTTACAATTACCGGGTGGAAATCCTAAGCAATGAGAAAATCATACTTACATAAACGTTCAATCTTCCATTAAAAATCACCCAGAAGACGCAAATTTAATGGACATTTTCAGATATTGCTTAAAGCTAGAAAATCAAACGAATTACATGCTGAAATTCCAGCACATAATTGGAAATATAATAGTAGCAGAAGATGGGAATCTGTCCCCAACCCACAATGAGTCCCGTAATGGTGATGAAAACATCCAATTTCCCCTCCTGCACTCGATGGAAGATGGGGAGTAACCTTTTTGTACTCAATCCCCCGTCTATCCGGGCAACAAAAATGTTGAAAGGCAAATTATCGCGCCTTTGAGGATTAGGTCGTGATATATTACACATGTAGCGGGATATTTTCAAACTATTGCGATATATTCAAACTGGTCAAAAAATTGCTATTATATCGGGCGACTATATTGGCGATGTGAAAGTCTCGCTAAATATAGCTGATATTACTATAAATTGGCGACACTCGGACATTGATTTTGTCGTCCCTTCAGGGTAGGACCGTAGGACTCCAAGTCAGCTGGCTGTTTTGTGTGCCAAAGTTCTTTCCTTTAATGGGAAGACATCTTTAAAACATGAAACCTCTATCTATTTTAATTTCGAGTCAGCCAAACCTGCTTTATTCTTTTTTTCAGTACGAAAAAAGCTATATATATATATTATCAAAATGGATCATGTACATTATATCTATATCATGCAACCATATCATCATAGAAAACCATCTGGGATAGCATGTTCTTGCATACCCCATCAGAATATCCAGATATACATATAGACAAAATATAGACACAAAAGATGAGCGTCCATCAAGTAGCAGAAATAGGTAGCAGAAATAGGTGGGGGTGCGAGGCAAATACATCCATCATATTGGCCATAAGAGGAGAAACAATGATCATCTCCATGCTATGAATATCTTTGAAAAAACCAAATCACCAGGAGGTTGTCGATGTGTCTACCTAATACAGAAAAAAAGCTGTAACAAAATTATACAAAAATATAGAGTTAGAGAGTTAATCTTCAGATTTAGCCAGGGAATGGGAATTCCCCAACATTTAGAATATTGCCATCCAATATTATATCAATGTGCATTTCTCTCAATTTTCCTTGTAGCCCTTTCTTTGAGAGATCATCTGTTAGGTGGTTGTATTCTTTGCCTATATGCATGATGGATGGATTCTTGAGCTGTGTCCAGAGACTATCAATTCTCCTTAACCATCCAAGGAGTGATGATTGATTGATAATTGCATACCCATTTACATGATCTATGATAATCTTGGAATCCCCATATATATGAATATCAAAGATGTTGAGGAAAATTGTGAACCATAATATACCCCATAAGGCCATTGCTTCTGCCATATTGTTTGTGTCAATTCCCGCACTCCAGTGGATTTTGTATTGTAAGTCATTGGATATGGCTATCTAGAAGCCACATCCACAAACATTCCCTTGTGCCACACCGTCGAAAAAACCAATCGGGTACTCCATTTGAGGATTTGTTCTCTTCTGATGTTGTTTTTTGTATTTGATCTCATGTACAGGTAGCATTGAGTGGAGTGATATGATATTCTCATATACATGTTTGAAATCTTCAATAGAATTCTCAAATATATATTTATTCCGCCATTTCCATATAGCCCAAAAAAGTAGAGGGGGGAATAATCCTCCATGTGATCTTCTGTTTGCTCCACCACTCCATGCAATCTACAATATTGTGAAATTGATTATTAGGAAAACCAAAGTGAAAGGCCAATTTATCCCATACTTGGATCGTGAGGTGACATTTGAGAAACATATGACAATTGCTTTCCTCCTCCTTTTTGCAAACTGTACATAAACTGGGTCTGTGCCAATTATGCTTCTGCAAGCTCTCCCAAGTGAGATTTTTGTGTGATATACTAATTAGGAGAACAGGATGATTTTTATAGGAATATTAGTCTTCCAGAAAGCATATAATATTGGATTTTCCACATAACGTGCCTCCCTTCCACAAAGAGAATAATATATGTTAGCAACCATAATATTCCCCGCCTTCATCTTCCCTGACCAAACCAATTTGTCACGATGTTCCTCACGACATATACCCAAAGCTTTCATGCCGACATAGATTTGGTTCCATTCCATCGCCAATTGTCCATCCAGACCCAATTCTAGTGCCGATTTCCAAACAGGGGAATGGTCCCTCCATGCGGAGATTAATTGATTCCAAAAATATATACCGTTCCCATAAGAGCACCGGGTGAGTACCTCTAATATGCTGCACTCCCTGCGAGCTCCCAGAATATGATCCGCCCCAATGAGGATCCTGTGGCCCGACCCCATAGTCCAAGCTGGATATTGTATGAATATTTTAGCAATCTTTTGAAAGCTATGGCATATAGCCGAACCATGTGGGATGCCAATACAGTCCTTCCGGTACCAGAATAGGAATTCATGATCCTTTAAGTATTTATGTCTAATCACCCTACTCCATATGCCAGATCCAAATATACCCTGCCATAAAGATTTAATCAGCATCGAACAACCAAAATGCCAAAGGTTCATAATACCCCAGGCCCCCCAATTGCTTAGGGCAAGAAATGTGGGACATTTTTGTCAAGTGATACTTATGTTGTCCATTGCAACCCGCCCAAATGAAATTTGCTATAATGCGATTTATGCTGTTAATGGTGGCTTGTGGGATATGAAAAATGTGAGCCCAGTATACCCCCAATTGGGTAAGGACGGCCTGTGTAAGGATAGTGCGTGCACCCAGGGACAAGCATCTATATTCCCACCCAGAAATTCTTTTATAGAAACGGTCTACCAACCACTGCTAGTCGATATTTTTGTACCAACTTGGCTTGATGTGATATCCAAGGTACTTCATACCAGATTTCAACAACTCCGCCTCAATTCCAAATAGGCTTTTTATATAGTCAATGACCTCCATATTGCACATATCATGATATACAATTGATTTTTGCAAATTCATATATAAACCAATAACTTTAGCAAAATTTTTAAAAATATGAAAAAGAGTGAGCCATGCAAGGCGATTCAACATACCCATGATGAGCACCTCATCAACGAAAAATCCGTGTGATATATTGATGTTATTCTCTATGATCAGTCCCTGAACTGTTCTTCCGTCACCGCTTTTTTGATGTGCAGTGTCAATCCATCCATAGCCAGGATAAATAAGAGAGTAGATAGTGAGCAACCCTGTCTCAATCCCCGACCGGCTCTGAAGAAACGTGTAGGATATCCATTGATGATCACCGCATAATTCACATTTGTGACACAAGCCATAATCCAGACATGCATCTGGGCTACAAACCAATCTTATGCAAAACCAGTTTAAGGTATCCCCAGTGTAGACAGTCATAGGCCTTCTGTAAATCCACTTTCATAATGGCAACATTAAGGTGCTTGGTATGAATCGAATGCATACATTCTTGTGCAATGGCAACAACATCATGGATTTGCCAATCCTGAAGAAAACCATATTGTTCAGGTGAAATGTAGTGAGACAATGTAGACCTCATCCGTCTGGCAATAGTTTTTGAGATGATCTTATAAATAAGATTGCACGAAGATATGGGCTTGAAATCAGAGAAAATTGTAGAAGGGCACCGCTTCAAGATGAGAGCAATAAACGTAGAGTTTATATGCGGGTGGCCGTTCCCCATGATCCTCGACTCCTCCACCATTTCCAGGAGATCTTTTTTAAATATGTCAAAAAAGTGTGTGAAGATTTCAACAGACCATCTGTTCAGACCCGGGCTCTTGTCCCCCTTAAAGGATTTTAAAACCTCCAGGAGCTCCCCTTCAGAGACCTCTTTAAATAGTGTTTCATTAGCATCATCATCGAACATAGTGGGATACAGGTCCACCGCCCATAAAATGTACCCCACATCAGCCCCCTCATTGCGTCCATATGCCTTTTGAAAATGTGATACAACAACACTACTTATATCCTCCTGCGACTGAAAGCATTGACCATCATCATCATAAATTTCATATAAGGAATTTATTTTGCGCCTGTGATTTGCATAACGATGAAAGAATTTGGTGTTTTTGTCACCCTCTTTAATCCATAGAGCCCTGCTCTTCTGGCACTAGGTAAATTCATTTACAGGTAGTATCCTCTTCTTTTTGAGCTCTAATTCCTGGATACGAGTCCTGATATCGATAGGTAGACAATGAGAAGTCATCCAGGGACGTAATGCATCCAGTTCCTGCTGTATGTCGAATAATTCTTTATGCAGGTCTTTAGCCTTCTGTTTCTGCGATGATTTAACTTCCCTTCGAAGGATATCCAACTTATCCAATATGTGAACCATAGAGAAAGTCTTCGACACATGTTTCCGGGTCCATATGTTGTGCACTAATGAATTAAAATCCTGGTCATCCAACCATGTTCGGTTGAATTTAAAAGGCAACCCATGTCTAAAATCTGCCTTTCTCCATTATAAAGTAATGGGACGATGATCAGAGAGATGGTTATTAATGACTCGTGCATGTACATCACCAAGACGCTCCACCAAACGCTCATGTAATATAAACCAATCCAGCCGTTTTGCAACATAATCCATACCCACTTTGCCATTATCCCAAGTGGGAACCATCTTCTGTGGACATATATCAACTAAATTGTGGTCTATAATCGCTTCACGAATCAAACCTACCAGTGGGTTGATTTTCTTGGAACTGCCCCATACTTCATCCAAACCAACAGTGCAATTAAAGTCCCCCACTATGATAAGAGAAACCAGCTCCATAATCCCAGATGAAATCAACTTCTCCCAAAAAACAACCCTATTCCTATAGGGTCTGTATAAATTCAAGATGTCTATACGATCATTAAGTCCACAAATATGTCCTTCAAGCAAGATACCAGCAAAACAAGAGAAAGCCTTGGCTTGAACCCATCGAGGATCCCATAAGGCCAAAAGGACTCTAGATAGACTAGCAGCAGCCGTGGCGGTGATATACCAATTCAGAAACATTTTTTGGAAGTATATAATAACATGTGGGACGGAATGCATAGTTTCATGTAGGAGAATAATGCAAGGATGTACAGAGAGAAAAAGGTGTTTGAGAGCTAGGAACTTTGAGGGGTTCTCCAATCCTCGAATGTTGAGAGATAAGATGGAAGTCATGATAGACCCTAAGCGGGCATCTGTGCTCCAAGGGCCCGAGAAGTAGGTGCATCAGCAATAGGAACACCAACTAAAAAATGGTCAATGGGGGAGCTAAATGGATTCTGCGCGGGCCGACACCAAAAATGATGACTGCCACGATTATGCCTACGACGGACTGAAATATTACCAACTGAGGTGGGACTGATGTGGGGTGAAGATGATCGAGACGGTTTATGAATAGTGAGTGTGCGCAGGGCCAGTGTTTTCCTCTGAAGGAGAAAATCCAGGTCAATACCCACGAAATTTGTTGGGGAGGCCAGTGGCAAGTTTGGTGGAGTATTACTATTCCTGGGCCCCTGTCAGCGATTAGAAATATGCAGGGGTGACAGAATAGGTGCGTAAGTGATATGAGATGTAGAAGGTACATCATGAGGCGAAAAAAAGTTGGGGATGTCATGACGGGGCGGAGAGATTCGCAGAGGGGGGATCAAATGTTCTGGCTTGGACAGTTGGTGATAGGTAAGTCAGACTTTACAGATGACAGAGGAGATGACGGAATGGTGATGGGTGAGGAGCCATATTTCAAGGAATCATGTACATGTTGATGGAAAGGATGAGAGCCTTGAAAAATACCTGATTTACGTCGATTGACCCCTCCATGATAGTGAGCTGCACCATATTGAGGCTTTGCCGACGCACCCATATAGTTCCATCCATGATTTCTTCCACCTGGGCGGTGAGGGCAGTGTGCCAGAAGATGGCCAGTTTGATGACAATTAGAACATTGAAATGGTACCCCTAGTAATCCAGTTGCTGAGTTAATTGAGTCTCCCCCTAATGTAATGCAATGTGATCAGGAAAGCCTCCCCGATACTCCTTCTCAATTAAGATCCAAGCGATGCGTTTATCAGGGGCCCCCAAATACCGAGGATCCACATAAACAAATTTCCTGATAGCATTTCCAATGTCCATCAGGGCCTGCTTAGTCCAGAGCTCAATTGACAATCCAGACAATTTCACCCAAATGAGCTTATTCTGCGGTGTATTGTTAAGAGAGTTAAAACCAATAAACCAGGAATGCAGTTCCAAGAAGCTGCGACCATCAATCCACGAAATTGCTTTGATTTTCAGCAAATCATCTTGACTAAGAAAATGAAAACTATACCATCCCCGAAGCAGCTGCACAACAATCGGCATATACCCCAATAGAGATTTCCACTTCTTATCCACCCAAATTCTCATCTCAGAATCACTCCACTCCGAAAAATGCCACCGGCCAACACGGTCATTCAATTTCTCAATGTCGAAAACCAGAGCGGGTGGCAGGGAGGTGGTCTTAATAGATCGAACTCTATGCTTGGATTGCCAATCATAACTTGCATGTGTGCCACCCTGCAGATCAAGGGACACATGATCGTCATCTGGCACGGAACCGTTGCCTAGAATAGTCTGCCAAGCATCTAGTGACTGAGTGCCGCTCCAACACCCCCCACCAGTAAGTAGATGCATGCGTGACTTAGCGTCCATGGTGGCCTTAATGAAAGCCTCCTGGGCTGACGTGTCCGAGTTGAGTATGTCCATATCCCCCAAACAAGAATAAAACCACAATGATATGACAAGGAAGAATTATCTTTGTCAGAGATACTGGAGAATAACAGCGGATAGATAGACACATTAAAGTGGAAAGTACCAGAAATACCCGACCAATATCGAGAATGTCAAAATCCCGGACCTTGAGATAATGAAGCATACAAGGAATAAAACCCACTTAAAGGAACCGCCAGCATAACAACTTCCAAATCAGGTAAAAAGGTGGCAGGCAAAATAAAATAATATAGTGTCAGATATGGGGTGGATAATGAGAACCCCAAATCACATGGAGTGTAGTCCGGATAGCAGGTGTATTAATATGGCATGATCCGAGATCGGATGCAGGTGATACTGCCACCTACTACCCCGGGAGATAATAATATCACCAGGATATACCGGAATCCGGCACCGGAAAAATGTTGAGAAACCAGAGCTGAGTTCCAGAGAAAATAACGGATATGGCATAACAGGTGGAAAATCTGAAGTGTTGCTCAAGCATCAAGTAGAAGGAAGAAAGGGGACTAAAAACCGTCACAGCAGCAACAGCAATAGCATCCCATACATGGCAGCCAGATATTGCATATACGAAAACCAAAATATTTACAAGGCCTGAAGATGATGAAAGAGTTAAACGACTTGTGACAGTGCAAGGGAAGACTATATGAATACAGACAAGAGTGCTCCTCCTTGAAAGTGGTTGGCTGACAGTTATGAATCTAAGCTTCAGTTCCTGAATGCGTTAGAGCGCCTAGACGGTGGAGTAAAATGAGCAGCGAATATACGGTAAAGGATGTAAATGGCCATGACAATTAACATCAGAATATGAAATAATTCTGACCATATAAAACTGAAACAGAACCTAAGATGCATACCCGAATAACAGTGCCAAGAATCAGAGCAAAAGGGTAGTGCGCGTCAAACCAACATATGTCTGCACATAAAACAGATACATTCCAAACATATAAGAGCCATGATAGACCTTATGAGTTCAAACCTGTGGAATGACGTTCTCGTCTCTGGACATGGTTTCCCTGTGCCCTTCTTTCTTCCTCCTTCGGCCCTTCTTTCTTCCTCCTTCGGTCATCACAGTGAAATGCTAGCATTCACCTTCGTATTTTGCAAGTCTTCTCGGTTCATAACTTCATTCCTGTATCGGTTCTTATAATCATAAAACAGCCTTGTGCAAGAACCTCTAAACAATGTGTTCAATAACCAGCGTCTGAGATTCAAACAAAGATATTACGCCCGTCATGACTTCTAAGTCACCAATGTCCATTGCAGGCCACAGTTTTTGAAAAATTATCAAATTTTTGCCACCAACCAAAACTGCTTTATTCATGCCACGTAGTTTCTTTTCTTCATCTGTAGGAGTATGCCATTGCTTTGTTCTCTCTATTTTCTATCTAGGATGTTGCAGAACTTCCTTGACAGGTAGGGAGCTCCCGACCATAAAGGGCCTGAAATTGCCAAAAATCAATTGAATCATCGCTGTTTCTCATGCTGAAAAGTTGAAAAAAAATAAAAAATCAATGATGGTGTCATTTTAAAATTTTCAAGGTTATATGACTTGAGAGTGTTCATCCCTTTTAGCTATTTAGATCGGTTCACACTCAAAATATAAGCTGCGAGTGTACTTAGTGAATAAACATGGACATTTGTACATCAGTAGTATTGAATAACTTTAGTTCACGTCTTAAACGTTTATAGCTAGGTTACACTATTCTTGTTGATTAATATAGCAATTTAGGATTATAAACCACATCAAACTCAAAATACCAAAGACTCGGAAGGTTGATGTTAGTTGAAACAATCCAGTTCATTCCACGTAAAATAAGTAGTGGTGACCATCTTAAAAAATGCAGAGGCACCTAAGTAGTACCCAATTTTGGGGGCAATAGTAGACACTAAGTTGAAACATGGAGTTAAAAAAGGAGATTGAATCTCAGAGTTTATGAAACTGCTGTTGGTTTGTGCATTTATAGATATGCAAATTGCTTTAACAAACTCATACAGTGGAATGAAGTTGCAAGTCAAATTTGTGAAACATACTAGGGCACTAGATATATTCATGTATAGTTAGCCAAGCGTTATTTTAATGTCACGTAAACATAATCTATGCATATCTGAACATGGACCTAGGGGTGTAAGCAAATTTAGAAGGATTGAACGCATGATCATTTATAGCCTTCTAGGGGTTTAAGGGATAAAATATTTTAAGTTTAAAAAATTAATTAATTATATTGTATTTCAATTTTTGATAATTTCCTCTATTTTTTATTTTTCATTTTTCAGTTTAATTTTCTGTATTTTTGAATATATACTATTGCTATTCCCAACTTGTTTCTTGCAAATCTGGGCTTAAGCTTTTTAGCTATACTGGATAGTTATACCCACGTTCTGGAAACTTGTGCAACATAGGTATTATTCTAAACGTTGCATGGAATTTATTGTTTATTGCAATTCCAGGCAAAGCTTTTAGCCATACTGGATACTTGTACCCTTGTACCCACATTCTGGAAACTTGCGGAACATAGGGATTATTTTAACTGCTTCATGGAATTCGTCCTTTATTAACAGCTGAATCTATTTCATTTCTCATTACTCATTTTCCTTAATTTTTTACATGAAAAACTGTCAGGCAAAATTATTCTATAGCCAGTATGGTCGGTGAAAAAATAAAATAATAAATAATAGTTGAGATAATATCTTAATCGCAAAACAAAAGTGCACTTTACAACCTGATATGGTTGAGATATGTAAAATAAAGTGATCCTAATAAACTACAACAAAAGAAAATTTGATCTTCGTAATGTAGAAGTGGGAGAAACTTACAATGATAGTAAAAAAGAATACCAAAAAGACATGGCATAAAATAAACTAGGATAGATCTATGTTATTTTTGATGTTTTAAGCACATGAAAATTTACTATTTTATATATTTTTGATCTTTTTGGGTATTTAATATGTCTGTGTTTAAGATCAGTGTTGCACTTATCGTGATATTATCAGAATTATTGTGATGATATTGCCAAAACCAACTTCGGCAATAATATCGGCAGTAATTATCGTGATAATTTGCCTTTTTGAAATTATTGCAATAATTTCAATTTATTGTGATAATTTAGGTAATTATCGTGATAATTTTGAAATTAGCAACCTGTCTCTATCAATTTCAACTTATCAACAGATTTTTTTTTTTAAACCTAATTTTTGAAAGTGAGTTACGGGATTGAGCTGTGAGGATACCCTGACTATTTCCATCAAGCAAACAAGGGGAAATCTATCGTTTTCATTTTCTTTTGTCTTTCATTTTCATCCTTTTACTTAAATTTTTAACATTGCCATTAAATGACTCAAGATGTTTGAGAGTGGTTCTGACTTCATTGGATTTCATATGGAGAAAGTAGAATTTTTGTTCCAAGTCAAAATCCATCAGACTTAACAGCTTTTAGGATTTCATGATTAGCGGGATGGCAATGTTTCTACTAGATTCTATGATGTACGAGGGTATGGAATTAACATTTACTCAAGATACCAAACCCTCTATATACCTTGATGTTTCACTGTTGACGTCCTCCTTCATTACCCTAATAAAAATGTACACTTCACTCAAGCGAAATTGTTGATTAGGATGTTAGGCTTTTTCTATCTTATTTTAATGCTTAAGACGGTGATATTGTTGAAGAAGATCTCAATATAGGCAATGATTTTGATGTTATGTAGCTATTTGTTGTAGCATGATTTTATTTGGATTTCGCAGGCCATTTAGAACCTCTCCATTGATCTATTTGATTTCAAGATGGATTGCACTCGGTGATATTTTGGTTATATGCACCATTGCTATATACATGAGAAATTTTGCATATTTGTGTATACTAATTTGGATTGATATAGATGCACATGAGTTATATATTCTTTTCAAAATTTGATTATTTTATGTATTTTTTGGTTGACCAATCTTTTGGATCGGTTCTGATAACATTGCTAAGGATGCTGTGGACCATGCTCCATCAAGCAAACAAGGGGAAATCCGTTGTTTTCATTGCCATGATTCATCTCATGAGATATATTTATTTTGTTTTGATATGATTTTGTATCATTAGATCTTATGATTAAGGACAAATATCATATTTCAATATCGATACTGACGTATCACTTGACATATTATACATCTTATATATTGATCTTATTTTCATATTTATGTAGCAATGTGTTTGTTTGATGTTGATGCAGTTTTAGATATTAAAATGATTGTTTTTTTTTTTTTGTATTTTTCTAAATTTCCTGATAATTTCTGATATTTTCCCCAATATTTACCAATAATCTAAATTTTGGAACCGGCGATAAATTGCCGGTAACAATAAAATGTAACATTGGCTAAGATGGATGTATGCTGGTGCATAATATTTGATGAAGACTTTTATATCAAATATAATTACAGGAACCCATATGTTTGTTCCTTTAAAAAAATGTAAAGGTGAGTTGGTATACTTATTTCTTTTGTCAATGTTCATCGTTTTTGTTAGTCTTCACACTGTTCCATCACATCGAAGCTTCATATGTATTCAATTATTTCTGGAAGAAGGTTTAAAATTTGAAACCTTGTATCGACAGTGGTACTAAGTATTCTGCCTTGTTATGTGAATGATATGTTCTATGATTAATTTCAAAAACATTCTCATGACAGAGCAAGTCTTATTGTGCAGGAAAATGATTTAGCTGAATTGGAAAGAACAGTACAACCAACTTGGTCAGGACTTGTTGAGCCTTTAGAGAAAATTGTGGATCGTCTTTCCGTTGTATGGGGAGTTGTAAACCATCTTAAATCTGTCAAAGATTCTGAAGATATTCGTTCAGCTATTGAGGAAGTGCAGGTATGGTTTTACTCAAGATGTGTTGGGCATGAAATATTATGATTGGTATTACTCAGTTGAAAATTTCTTGAGCAATATACTCGAAGTGTTAACTCTTGAAATCTCAAGGTAAAGATTGTGAACTATTGTACTTTATGATCAACTCGTTGCTGATAATAGACTGCAAATTTGGATCTCTAGATAATATCACGTTAAGGTTTTATGAGTCCATTACCCATTTAACTTTATTTTGTCTAAAATTGTGATTGTCAAACATTAAGGCTAATAATGGAAAGCATGAAAGAATTGGTGCAGTGATATGGCTTCTATTTCCTTTTACTATTTGGAGTGTCCAAGAAAGTAAAATGATGAAAGCTCTTACTTATATACTATTATACTTTAAGTTTCAAAAATTGAATTACCAGAGGCCGAATGAGCCCAAAAGTAAAAGTAAAACTATGCATGCAAAATATCATCTAAGAGTCCTATTATGTTAAAATGTACATTTAAATTATACAAAAGAAGTTTCTAGTATAAGTTTTCAAGTACGAGTTGAGAATATAGGGAATGCTGGTCTTGCATTGTGGTAAATGTTGTCAAAAATATTTGTTTAGAGTGTTGGTTTTAAGATTTTTTTACTTGGAATGAAAGCACAGGAAACTCCGGAGTACTTCCCCACATTTCGTGAATGGTAAAAGCGTTGGCCCTGATTACGGGGCCTCGTCCCAAGGGAATCGAAAAGACTCGAACCCATGATCAGCAACAACTAGCAACAATATCAGAGAACTTCACGTTTAGCTCTAGACCACTTGAGCTAACCCTTGGTGCTAGCTAGTTCTGAGATATACTGAAGTACCCTAGTATATTTTCTTGAAAAAGTAAAGAACATATGTTAGTGTGTATAGAATATAGATTAGCAAAAAGTGCTTGAGCAGGGACTGGGAACTTTTATTAAAGAATGTGGTTGGTTTATAGTTATCTTAGGTACCCTGTGTTAACTTTCTTTACTTTTTAATGTTTTCTGTAACAAAACTTGTTTTATAGGGTTTTTCTTTTTGGGATAACCTAGTTTTTGAAATACACATCCCATGTGGGACTTCCCCTCATTCTAGGTATGGTACCCAGGGTAACCCAGATTCTGCAGAAGCTTGAGGCTTTGTCAACATGGTGCTCAAGGCTGTCACGACTCACGACAATATACCCATTAAGAGCTCAACAGGTAACTTGTGAGAATTGAATCTGGGTGGGCAGAATAACACTCCTCTCAAGCAGCTAGGCTAGATCCAATTGACTTTTGGGAGAACTGACTTGTACACTCATGCTTGTCATTTTGTGTCCTCATGCTCTTGTGCTCATTTTTCATTTCATTTTCTTATTTTAGGGGGTTTTTGCCATTTGGCACCCCTATGTTTTGGTTTTGCTATTATTGACCTATTTTGGTCTTTAATGGATAGTAATAAAAATCAATTTCAATTTCTCTTAGGTCATTCTCATGACACATATTTAGTTGACCAGGTTTTCATTTAATTGTAATTCATTGACAATAAAAACATTGTGTTTGTGTTAGCATGCAATACTACCCTACTCAATCAAGTCAATGCAGGGGTAATGGATGGTCACCTTATCAAGGAAGGTGTGATAGCCAACTCTCAAGTCTTTTTGATGATGGCCTAGCTCCACGTGTCAATGGCATGTGTTGATCTCTATCTCTCTCATACCAAGTAGCTAAAGTTAAAAGTTTAAACATGATTGCGTGTTAAAATTGGCAACTAGGGCCAAACTCCATGTGGGTCATCTTATTTATGGCAGCTGATATTTTTCTTGGATCCCTCTCATCGAGAGGTGTAGGATTGACCTAAAGATCATCCGATTCTGATAAGTATTTATGAAGATATGAATTTATTTTGATTATGGACAACTTGACAAGTTGGCCAACAACTTATGTAGGCTCAGAAGCCCAACAGTCATGTCTATTCAAATTCTACGTTTTAGTATAAATAGAAGAGGACTTGAAGTCTTTTGTCACACATATATACTCTTCATGTGATCTCCTCCTCTCCACGCCTTTGGGTTTTGGTGAAGGAGAGACACTAAGAGTATACGCTGGCCTAGTATGATGCCCTAGCCGCAGTATGATGATCTAAGCAGCAAAGGGAGGCACTTATACGCTGTCTAAAGAAGCCCTAATCCATTGACTAAAGGAGGCCCTAACTGCAGTAGGGAGAGGCCTAATCCACAGCAAGGAGGAGGGCCTAATATATAGTCAAGAAAGACATCTAAACGCAGCCCTAGAAGGAGACCTAGCCGCTGTCATAATGAAGGCGTAGCTGCAGCCATAGCCGCAGTACAGATATGCCCTAGCCGCAGGCTTATGAGGACACTTACACGCAGAAAAGAGGAGACTTATAAGCAACATAAATAAGCCTCTATACGCTGTCTCAAAAGGCTCAATCTGCAGATGAGAGGAGGGCTAATATAGGCCCTAAATGAAGCCCTGAAGCTGCTGACTATTGACCCTATACGCAGCAAGAAAGAGACTCTTTTTCCGCAGTCAAAAAGAGGATCTATACACAGTCCTAGAGGAGACCTGTTTACGCAGCAAGGAGATATATATGGGACCTTCCATCTGCTGTCTAAGGAAGCTCTAAAAGAGCCCTTGCCACAGCTCTGAAAGTCACCTAATCTATACGCTGTCTGGTCACAATCCAAGAGGTTTATATGCCCTTGCCACAGGTCTGAAAGTCACCTAATCTATACGCTGTCTGGTCACAATCCAAGAGGTTTATATGCAACAAAAAAACGCACTCACACGCAGCAAAGGGGAGGCTTCTATACATAACAATTGAGGGTACCTTAAGACGCTGTAAGGAAAGACAACTAAAAGTAATCATATCACAGGTTAGAGGATATGTACTTATGCCACATTGTTGTAGGTGACAACGTGACTCATTTGAGATCTGTTCTGGGCATGTTGACATTGTTCTTAAGGGGCAGAACTACAATGAAGAAATACCCTAACCAGTCACCACGTTATGCATCAAGTGACTGTGTTTGGTGTAGCCTCAGAGAGAAGGTAAATCAAGTCTGTCTAAGAAGATCTCTCAGGAGAAGATTGGAAGACATTGCTGTTCAAGGATAAAGATAGCTGGGTACTGTGTGTAGACCTTGCTGTTAGGCTGGGCCACAGGCCATAGCCAACAGCATAGATTGTGTTAAGGGTTGCACAAATCCATCTTGCAAGTATGGCAGTACTGAAACCTCAACTTGGATCATGACTGTATCAAGGATGAGAACTGAAGTTTGATGCACCAGCTCATATAGCAGTGACAGCTATTACTGCAGGAAAAGGACAGCATTCTGGAAGACGTAGCATGATTGGATGCAGTATGGTGATGGGATCACCTTGAAGAAATATGCCGTCACCTAAGTTTAGATCTGCAGTCCTTGTCATCAGATCTGCAACCTCATTATGTCATCTTCATGGTGAAGATCTCTGCTCTTATCTTGTCAAGTCAAAGTGTTGACTTCTGATGTATATGTACTATCTCTCTCTCTGCTGAACTATTGAAGAACATAGAAGAATAATTTATCAAGGGTTTCCCCACATTGGGGTTTGTCCCTAGCTAGCGCCATATCTTGTGTCCTCTTGTCTTGGCTTGTCTTCTGCGATTTATGTTTATGTTCTATCTGCAGTTTACTT
>APFE030312646.1:0-10796 GCA_000404065.3 Pinus taeda
GTGACGGAATCCGGCTGAAGAAATTGAGGTTAAATCTTGATTGGTTGCAGTTAAAATGGTTTTTTTAACTGCATATTTGGATTCAGCACCCTGAAAAACCCCTGTGACGCTTTGATTGTGCAGAAACTAGATATCAAACTTGCGATTTCAATAAATTGCTGCGGTATTTTGACAGAAAAAACCCACCATAAAAGCTTTCAAAAAGTCCCATTATAGACAACTGCATAATTAACTCCCATGTAAAATAGTTCGTCAAAATAGTCGGTCAGAATAATGGAATATTGACAATAAAGACAACTCCTATAATTATGTTACCACATTTTTATGACACGATGGTTATTGTCAATATTCATTATTTTGATTGATTATTTTGACGAACTATTTTACATGGAAATTGTATTTAGTGTGACTTTTTGGACATATGCCGAAAAATTTGAGGTGAAATCTTGATGTGTTATTTAAACCCTTGAAAACCCTAGGGCACTTAGATTATACAGGGGTTATCCATCAAGATTGTGATTTCAATCAATTCCTGCAGGATTTTAGAGTAATTAGACCAAAAAGCTTCCAAAAAGTCGCACTAAAGACAACTCGTTTTACCAGTTAACATAAAAATATAAAAATTATTATTTAAATTTTAAAGTAGTCATTGAGCTGAGAATTGAGAGTGTGGAGGCAATGTGCAAGTATGTGCTCAGGTTGAAGTGTTTGTGCTCAACTTGGAGTTGATCTCTAAATAAAAAAAAAATGTGAACAATAATAAAAAAGAAAAAAGAAAAATTACACATTGTATTTTGCACTATGAAATAAGTTTCCACCAAAAAGATTCAATCACTCTCTACTCATATTAAATCTATGCTTAAAATAGATCTATACTAATATATTAACAGGCCACATGAAACTCATTAATATATTTTTTATTTTATAAATACTCACATCGCGAAAGTAAACTTATTAATAGAAGTTTCTAAACCTTCTGTCTAATAGATCTATACTAATATATTAACAAGCCACATGAAACTCATTAATATATTTTTTATTTTATAAATACTCATAGTCGAAAGGTAAACTCATTAATAGAAGTCTCTAAACCTTTTGTCTACTCCTCTTTAATAAGTGTAAAATAAGTGTAAATCATAATTTTTTTTTTTAATTACAAAATACTACGACCCAAAGGTAAACTCATTAATAGAAGTCTCTAAACCCTCTCTATACTCACTCTTTAATAACTTTAAACTAAGTGGAAGTCATCCTTTTTTTTAATTACAAAATACTACGACCCATATAATTTCGAGTAAAAGTAAAACACCAACATTGGACTACTTGGAATAAATTGGTTTTAGCTAATGCTCCATTTTTTTCATAAATAACGCAATTAGTAAATAGTAGCGGCGTTCGACCCGACGACCGAGAAACAACGACGTAGGAATATTCCACACCAATCAAATGTAACTGTTGAGGGAGTGGGAGGAATATTTCTGAACGAGATGATAATCACCGTCGGATTAGAGAGTGGGAGCGTAAGGAGTATGGAAAGAATTATGGCTTTCTAAAGATAGAAAAGCTGGGCAAAAAAGCATCTTCTGTCTTTATAAATCCTTTGCCTACCCTCCCCGGGGACATAATTCAAATCTCTGTGTTCATATTTCGCTGTTTTGGTGTGAAGGAGATAGACAGAACGAAAGTTTAGAGGTCTTTAATGCCTAACGAGTAGCGATAGATTGGCTGCAGGCATGAATTCGTTTGTGGAGGTCTGTAATGCCTCTTGAAAATCGATGATCAGATACAGAATTGTTGCTCTCATGGACGCCCGGCCTGTAGGTTCTTCGCAGGCTTCATTTACAACTTATTTTACAAGTAATGCTGAATTCTTGTTTTTTTACTAGATACTGATATACTTTATTCTTCCAATAAATTTATTTAGCAGTTTTTGTTCTGTTCTGTTTTTATCAATAATTTTTTATTTCAACATTTATTCTCTGCTCTGTTCTGTTTGTATCAATAATTTTCTATTTTAACAATGTCATTTATTCTGTTCTGCATGTCAGACTACTTTTGAAGTCTAAGGTGGAAATTGGGATTTAATGGAGAATGATGGATGGATTGAAAATAATTAATGCTTTCTTGGATGCACATTCTCTGTGTTCATTCACCGCCAATTTTTACAGGTATTTGTGATTTATTGCTTTTGTTTCCATTCAATGGATTGTCATATGATCTTTAATACCTGCTAAATATGTATGATCAGTTATAGTAACAGGAATTATGGCTTTCATGCATGCACAGCTAAGTTTCTTGGAAGATTTATTCACAACTTATTTTAGAAGTATTTCTGAGTTTTTTTCTTTCTTAGGTTAATAGATAATAATATACATCATTTTTCTAACAAGTTTAGGTAGCGGTCTTTATTCTTTTCAGTTTCAATAATTTATTTATTCTTTCTCTGCTTTCTATTTCCCATGTCAGACTAATTACAGATTTGTCCTTAAATGCAGTATTAAAAAATGGATAGGAGGAATTAATGTTTTATTGGATGCGCACCCTGCGGATTCATTGGAGCCTTCATTCACTACCAACCAATTTTTACAGGTACTCGCGAATTCTCGGTCATGTTAGGCACTTAATTACAGTGATGTAATTTAATTTTGCAAGATAAATGCAAATTTATGTAACAATGAGGAGTATGTTCTGTTTTCTTCTGTATCGATAAATGTTAGGTTCGGTTTTGTTATCTGTGTTGAGCATTGCTTTGGTATGCCTTATGTCCGACTAATTTTGGTAGATGTAGTCCTGCCATACCTGTGGCTATTATCTAGGGCTCGGTTTTCTTAATTTTTAAAGAACCAAAACTAACCTGAATATATGCGTCGTGACTAGAAACTCCGAGGCCCTAAAACTTATGGCATTACTGGGACTGTAAACATAGGATATACACATCCAAGTCCAATCCATTAGTTAATGAAAATAGTGAATAATCCATCGGTTAATGAAAACAGAGCATCCGGCTTACCGACATCGTAGGTCACGACCGGTGTCCGGCACCACAGGCCACGTCCACGGGTGCCCGGTCTAGTCCAAAGGCCACGATCAAAGCGTCCGGCATACGCTTTTGCTGCCGGGCATTTTTGTCGAGCGTCCTAACACTGTCACGTATCGACGATAACCATAGGTCACGACTAAAGCGTCAGACACGTGGTTTTGCCTTTGGTGGATAAGATTTAGGCACCCTAACACTGTAACATATGGAATGACCTTAAGATCAAATTCTAATCTATGAACTTGGGTATAAGAGTTGATGTTTTGGTTGGCTAACTTCAATTTCTGTTGGTGCATTTGGTGTCACGCTAGTTTTTCATAGGTTGCATTTATATTATAATTTTGTTGTGGAACTTTCACTTAATAGGAGTGTTTATTCACAACTGGATTAAATTAGGGTTTAATTTTTTTTTATTTTGAATTACATTTCGAAGTATTTAATTTTTAATTTTAATTTTTTTTAGTATGGTAAGTGTAAAAAACATTTTTGAATTTTTTTAATGTTCTTTTTGTATGGGTAGAAAAATTATGTTTTAGATGAAAAATTTATTGTTGTAAGGTTGTCTTTTCATATGATAAGTTTAAGCTATAATTTTGTTGTAAAACCTTCACTTATTAGGAGTTTTTCATTCACATCTTGATTAAATTAGGATTTAATTTTTTATTAACTTTTCCACATTTTAAATATTTTAAATTTGATAAACCTTTCATTATTCTTGTTGTATGTGTAAAAAAACATTTTTGAATTTGAGAAAGTTTTCAATATTCTTGTTGTATGTGTGGAAAAATCCACATGTAAACTTCTAAATTTCATTAATTTTTCTACTTCAATGCATTGTTTTATATGCGTGTATGTGTTCGGTGATGTTGAGATCATAGGTCAAGCATAACCCTAATATTGAATAGAAGAATAATTTACACAATTGTGGGATTGCTTTTGCTAGGATTGTGTGAGTCTAAACACCTCACGAGATAGTTTTTATTCCCCACAATTGCCTCCAACCCTTAACCCCTCCCCATGAGATTTGAACTTAAGAAAAACATATATCTATGATTGCTTTAAAGAAACTTCACAATTATCTACACATGCAAATGTGTTGTACTGTGAAGTTTCTTTAAAGCAATAAGATATTGTATCATCATTAAGTTGATCCATGGGAATAACATTTTTATTCAATAATTGCTTCTCTTGTGATATTTGTTGGAATAAATGCTTAAACTAATGTAATAAGTCACATTTTATAAGTGACAAATTAGTTTGTGAGTTACTATAGGTGGTTGGAATATTCTCTCAACCTCTCCTCCTAAATTAGGAATAACTTAGATCTGATAACAAGCTAAAAACTCTATATAGTAGAGTTATAGCAAAATTTGATACAATTTTTTTCTGTGTGATTATGAAATATTAATTTGGTATCAAGGAGAGCTTGGGCCTTACTCCCTCATGGGAGTCCATCTGGTGTGTTTTTTGTGCTATTTGTATTAATGGTTTGTTCATCATTTGATATAGTTGTTTCCTAGGAGAATATTTTGGTATAGCTACTGTTCACTAGCTATTGCCTGAAAAATGTTTTTCCGTTGCATTTCCAATCACGGGCTAGTGTTGTCCATCATGGGGTGAGGATATTATATCTTGACGCCATTGGAAGTTGTGGGCATCTCGCATTTATCAACCACTTCCCAAGGCGTATGTTCCATCGATGCATATCAAGTAGGAACAATTGCTAGTGAAGGCCATTGTGACACACAAACTGATGATTTGTTTCTTTCAAAATCCAGGAACCCAAGATTTATCAATTATGCTTCTAAATTTTTAAGATTAAAATTTGATTACTTAGCGTTGTCAATATGTTTGAGGTTCCCACATTTTCCACTTGTTTTTGGCACAAGGCTAGCTATCCACAATTGGGCATTTGGACAAAGGACATTTGTGGGTTACCGCACTCTTAATGTAGTTCAATCTAGTGGCCAAATATTGCAACAGTTGTCTTACAATTCCCTACAATGCATCAGTTTTGGCCCATTATATTCTCCTCGTGAAACATGGCCTATATCATTACGATCACAGTGATATTGTGGAATTTATGGACTTTAATGGTATGCCTTATTTATAGAAGGAAATATTATTCTAGGGCAAGAGCATTTGATTCCAAATCTAACTATCAATGCTAATAATCATATGGAGGACAAGGTTTCACAACTCTCAAATGGAGTTATTAGTGATGAAAGACTCATATCTCGATGGTAGTATAGTTAAATTAATTTTATAGAAAAATGTTGTTATATATAATTTTGTTTGTAAATTAAGTGACGATGAATGTTTAAAATCAAAGGTGAAAGAGGTAATGGTAAAATAAAATTGTTTTTCGAAGCTAAATGAGATCAAGTGCAAGTAAAAGGTTCAATATGGATGGTTGTCTAGTTAGTTCAAAAGTTGTGGATCTAGGGAAGGATCCCTTATTAGATTGTTGAAGACATCAAAGTATGCGACAACTTGTGGGTCTTGTTTAGAATTGATTCTGGGAGATCCATGTTTCGGGAATTCAACTTGGAGCTACACCTTTATGAATTTTACGAGACAACTTGATGAAGCTCAAGATGGTTTGAAAACTATAAATCATTTAAAGAATATTTGATTAGGATTTTTTGTTGTGTATATGTGATAATGTAAGCATTAAGAGGGGAGTTCGAATTAATGCTTACTAATATACTAAGTCACTTTCTATAAGTAACAAATTAGTTTGTGAATTGTTAGAGGTGGTTGAGATATTCTCTCAACCTCTCTTCCTAAATTACGAATAAGTTAGATTTGATAATAAGATAAAAATTATATATAGTAGAGCTATAGCATAATGTAATATAGTTTTTGTATGTGTGCTTATGAAGTATTAATTATATAATGATATTACATTTTAATATACTATTACGAAAAATATACAAGAGACAAGATTGAGCATTACCAAGGATCTATAATGGTCTTGCTTAATATTTAAGATGGAGAAAAGTAAGTAAAACATTACAATGATAATGTATCTTAAGCAAGTATGTGTTTTGAATTGTATATAAGATTTAACCCCGAGTTGTCATTTAAAAAACAGTGGGAGTGTCTTCTTCCGATCTATATAAATGATAACACAATGAGAGAAAAGGTTTTAGATAAAGATGATTATAGGGATATGTAGCACACTAATTCAAGATTTAAAAACATGAGGATTTATAAACATGCAATAATATATATGGAAAATGTCACCCAATGGCTCAATAATATATACAAAACCAAGTGCAACAAATTTCACTCACACAAAAGGTAACATAAAATAAGATGGATGGTTTAAAGAAAGATGTAGAAGCTAATATGGATGGTTTAAAGAAAGGCGTAGAAGCTAAGATGAATGACTTGGAAGCTAAGATGGATGGCGTGGAGCTAAAAATGTTGAGATTAGGAATTTACAGCTCAATGGCCAAAAAATCAGGTGGGTACTTCCCATGGCTTTGTTTTGCATCTTTACTATTCCAGCTACCTCTCCATCATTTTATAATTGTGGGAGGTCTACTACTCAACTATCAATTGTCCTCAATAACTAAGTTGTTAAATTGGAAAGAGAGGGAATAAAATTCAACTTTGAATTTAGCAAAATGGCTCTTCTTGTTAGTTATCAACACAATTGACAAGGTCACCCATAGCCCCTCACTAGTTCCCTTATTTTCTACTGTAACTTTTGTTTATCTCTTTCCCTTCCTAGAGAGTTGGTGTCACCTTCACTCCTCCTTAAGGTAACCCTCTAAATTCTCCTCTCTAAGGCGATATTCACATCAAGCTTGCTAGCATCACCAATATTTCTCTTATTTTTAATGTTGCATGGCCTAAATAGGCTCTTGCATTATATCTCAAACACTTGGCTAGGTGTATGTATTATTCATGTTAACCCCTAAGTTGTAGGGGTAACTAGAGGATATTTTTTTTCACTTATTGTAATCACAAATCAACATACGAGCCTAAAGTGTGACCGTTGTTGTATCCATGTGTTGTATTGGGCCATTCTTTGATGATCTTTGTGAAGTGTTTAACCTAGGTGGTATATCCAAAACATTTGTGGTTGATCATATCTTGTCTTTTGAATACCCATCTTCAAGATAGTCATTTTTTTATGTTCCCATCTGACTATCCTTTGGTGGCATTAAGTTTATGCCATGTTGGTCTTTTATGGCCTAGGTAGGTATGCAAGGGTATTGAAATGGATCTACTAGTACACATGATCTAAGGGAGCCTCTAGTTTTCTCACTCCTTTCTATGTAAAGTGTTGCTCATGTTGTAAAGGTTTTCACACCTATATAGACACATTTATCTTATGCCCAAGCATGGACACCCATCTTATGTATTTGGCACAATTTGGCATGGGAATTTTGGAGATGATTCTATAGTTTTTGATGCAGTTTCATATTTCCTGAGGCAATTTCATAGTTCTTATGGTAGTACACATATCCTGAGGCACTAGTCACATCATCCGAGGCATAATCAGGCTTCTTTTGTATGCATGGGAATCTTCTTGGCATGTCCAAGTGTGGGTAATATTCTACATCCATGTTAGTTAGACTCATTTGTGTACTCTCCAATCATTCTCAACTTGACGTATATCCTTACTTCTTCTTGTTTCATTTTTATTTACTTATACTTGATTTCTACCATATTGCTCACAGTCAATCATTTTTCCATCACGGACTGTGAATGTGAGTTTTCTTATGAGATTTGGAAATCCTTACCTAATATGTGAATCATTGATTACAATGATGGGAATTAGTATTTTCCATTTTTTCTCTTATGCCTCTCTCTCTCTTCACATTTTATCTCCTCTAGTTTTGATCACCTCACTAGTGATTGGTTCTCTTTCGGTCATTTCCTCAAGTAGGGCCCAACTTGAGATAACTTCTTCCTAGATGGGACTAGTCACTGTGCTCCTTCCTCCTTGTCACTTCTCTAGAATATTGGTATTGGTTGTTGCATCTGATAGACTGCAGCTATAGGATTGATTAATCATTTATCCAATGTATCCTTACTCTAACCTTTTGCTTCTTAACATTGCTAGAACTACCTAGTGTTGTCTCCAATTTTCTTTCCTTTTCCTTTATCTATTTTTCTTCCTTTTTTCATTCTTCTTCTCTCATTATGTCACTAGCTACGTAATTGTGGTAGATATTTATTTCTTCAGTGGTAAGCCATTAGCTACGACATCAATCATCCCTTTTGTTTAGTTTAGGTATCATATATCTAGCTACTATTCATTAAATTGCATTTTTTTTAATTTCATTTATGCTTCTTTCTTGATAGTTTTCCCATCTAGTATGTTAAGATATCCAAGTGACATTTTATCTCTCATATGGCTTTCCCTAAACTAGGTCTTTCATTTCATTTCCTTGAACTGGGATAAGTGTAGGTGTCTATCTCTTCCACTTTTCTTCTTACATTTTGTTTTGGCACCTAATTTTGTAGTCTTGTCACTATTCTACTTCTATGGTAGTTAAGCTTCCCAATCTATCTTATTTTTAATATATGTATATCATAATCTAGCTATTGCTTTATTTTTGTAGAAGTTGCCCTTTCTTTTATCCTTTCCCTCATTCTTTGTTTGACATGTGTCTTTACTTCTTGGTCGAGTCAAGACTAACGTTATGATCACATATACATAGCTTTCTCAGCAATGAAATTGTCACACTTGCGATTTTCACATGTGTTACAACCCAGTTATGATCTTTAGATTAGAAAAGTATATTTGTATACAATGAATGGTTGAGTTCCAAGCAATGTAATGTGTAAACTTTGTACATTGAAAGTAATAACAATAAGATAAATAAACATCTATAGACAAGAAGGTGAAGAAGAGGGGGTGCCATGATTCCATGAGCCTTTATCTATAACTTATATAATCACTTCCGCCTCCACCTCGATGCCATGCAATAAAACAAAATCTATCTTTATACTCTAACCCATGCTTGTTTTCTACCATAGGCATTGCAAAAAACTCAAGAGCATTAGAATCTTTGACCTTCAAATTACGATTACCTACCACCAAGCAGGAACATGGGGTTCAACTTAGAAACTTCATATTTGGTGGCACACACATGTATCTGTTGGTTTTTCCTTGGCAAATTAGAATAAGGTTTATGTCTAGAACATGATCACAAACACATTAAGATGCCACAACACAAGCACGTTAAACAACGAAAAATGTACAATAGTAAATCAATGAAGTACACAAGAATTTTTGCTACTTAAAACTTACTTTATTACAACTTTAATACAACAAACATGGGGCTCACGTACCAGGGATCATGGCCCTTACAATTAACCCTGATACAAGGAAAACTAGGGCTTGATGTCAACAATGTATGAAAACCAATATACCCTTGAATAAGACACACTTGACCTACTTGTTGAAGGATATCTCATGCCATCCATTTCATTCCACATACCTTGAACACCTTTGGTAGATCCTTTGCCACCTCTTTTGCTGCTCGCAAGTACTTCTGCAACTTCATAATTCTTGCATCTTCAGCTGCTCAATCTGCCTCTATCAATCCTTAGTTGCTTCAAAGGTGACTGATCTTAGGTTTCCTGCAAACAATATCTTTGTTGCTCGAAGGTCACTATCAGAAGGTTTTCTAAGCTGTCCACTTACAGTCACTTTTCTCCTCCAAGGATGACTTGAGTAGGCTCATAACCCTTGGCAAAGAGACATGTCCCTTCAGAATATGGAAAACCCACTACAAATATAAACCTAAATTTGTCCATTCAAGCTCAGATTTTCGGTGGAGACAAAACAAGAGTTAGAGAAGCAGCGGTAGCCTAGAAAAGCAGGGAACACAAGTTTATGGAATTGTTCTTGGGTTAAATAGTCTCCCACAGGTTTGAGCTAGGAGCAGAGAAGTTGTCGTAGTTGCCATGGTCGAAGTTTCCATAGTTGTCATGGTCGAAGTTGTCGTAGTTGTCGTCGTCGAAGTTGTCGTGGTTGAAGTTCTCGTAATTCCCGTGGTCGACACTTCTATAGTTTTCATGGTTGAAGTTGTCGTGGTTGAAGCTGTTGTGGTCAAAGTTTTTGTGGTCGAAGATTCTATAGTTGCCATGGTCGAAGTGTTGATTTATTGGGACTGGACAAATAGAGCTTGTTGAAGTCGACTCTTGAGAACATAATAGGGAAGAGTTGGAGAACCTTTGAAGAACTTAAGAGCAGGCTTTGAAGGAGTATCCTTAGGAATTCCTTGAAGCATAAATTGAAGGCTTATTGGGCACTATTGAGGCTTGTTGAAGGGACATTGAAGAATTGGGATTGTGTTGAGATTGAAAGGAAGGTTTAGTCAAAGCATTGTTGAAGACCCCTTGAAGTCAAAATTAAGAAGCTTGTTGAGGATATTGTGAAGACATATTGGGAAAGAATTATTGAAGGCATAAGCCAATCTTGAAGGCACCCTTGGAGATCATAATGCACTGATGGGAGCCGTCATAATGTGACCTTGAAGAAAATTGTGTTGGGTGAAATAAAGAGTTGTGGTGACAACTTCTAAGAAGATAAAGTTGTCATTAATGAAGTGATTTCGAGATTAAGTGAAGGCATTGTTGAAGGTGAAGATTTTTTTTTGGGCTGGTTGTAGAAGATATTAGGAGCCTTGAGGAACCGTTGAATCCATATTAAAGAATTTAAGTTGTGGGTTGGAGCCCTAGATGATAGGAGTCCTCAAGAATACTAGGTTGGAGCCTGTACCAGTGA
>APFE030312664.1:0-24084 GCA_000404065.3 Pinus taeda
TATATATAACTCTGGATCTACCGAGCTTGAAGAGGGATCTAAGATGGTTAAAAAAATAGTTGTCAACTTTTCTCTCTGAAAATATTTATTCTGGGTGATGAATCATAATATTAAATCTTGTTGGTTCTTTCAAAATTAATTTTGTTTATATATTTATTGTTTTGAGACTTATTTTTTACCTAAAAATTTCGCTATGTGATAAAGACTTTTAAATCAATTATTTATGAAATTACAATAGCTTTGATTAAGACTTTTAAATATATTATTGATGAAATTACAATAGCTTTAGCCAGTACTTAGTGGCAAAAAAATATTGATCTTGGCACATGTATGAAATATATGGAAAGAATGAAATATATTGAAAGAAACAAAGACCTCCTTCCACCAATAGGAAAATCTTGAAGTGGTACTTTAGTCAGTTCACCCTTTAGAGAGTTATCTTGTGCTTTCAATTTTTTTTTAGAGTTATCTCGTGCTTTCGTTTTTTATTTTTTTAGGTTTGCTTTATTGCTTTCAATTTCGCTATGATGTTAGTGAAAATTGCTTGTTTTGTTTTCGTAGTTTTTCATAACATGGTTTGCTAGTTTGAATTTGAATTTGTATTTACATTTTTCTTTTGAATTTATTTTCAAGAAAATTACCTTACTAATGCTTTAACGTGATACTATGTTTTCCTTGAAGGTAGATTCACAAGTATAAATTGGGTAATTTTTTACCACCAAAAATGAATAGAACATTTAGATAAACTACTATTTTTTATAAGATGGTTAATAATTTTATATTTGTAAATAATTTTATAATGATATGAATAAATTGCAGTAGTATTTATTTTAATTTTTAATTGGTTCATTTGTTTTATTGGCTTGTAATATAGGTGCTATATTTTTTAAGTTTTTTTGTTTTTTTTGTTTTTTGGAATTAGAAACGAGAGTGGAGTGGTCTCACCCAAAGGTGCGGGATTGGAGTGGTTTCATGCAGAGGTGCCAAACAAGTAACGTTCAAAAATCTGTGAGGAGTGCTTAAAAATTGTGGATCCTTAATAAAATTGTATGTTTTATTTGATATATGCAAAGTAGTTGCATATAGATTTGAAGGACATGAGGCAAGTTCAGGAGTGGAAATATTTTTTCCAGTTTTCTAGAAACATAATTAATATGCGTATATATAATTAATTAATTGATAATAACATATTTGATGAAAACATAGTAAGTTATGAAATGGCAAGACTTTCAAAGCACGAAGTAGTTGTGAAAAAATATTCAAAAAATGTTGACACAAGGCTATTGAAAAATTCACATTTGCTATTGCTTATAAAAAATGGAATGGTTGTGCTTTTACTCGGAATTTTATGCAATATTAAATGAACTGTCTCTTTTGCGTGGAAGAATGGTTTTTCTGGACATGTAATAAAAACATTATTCTGTAATGTTTCATATGTTTGTATACATTTCCATGTGCTTTTCTTTATACAACATTACATAAAAGATATAACAAAAATCACAAAGTTGTATAATGTGATAATAATAAAAAATTGAGACGAAATTAATTTTAAACTATTTTCCATTTAAGATTTTTACATATTTAGTTGTGCAAAAGAGTTGTTGCATAGATCTATGAATCTGTGTGGACTAAAGGATGTGTGGATTTCAGGGTATGTGAGGGAGAACCAAAGTCCCTAGGGAATTTTACTCTATAGACACAAATTTAATTTGACTAGGAACAAAAAAACTAATTTAGAATGTAATAGGTGAAACTAGAAAGAGTGCGAGGATTAGTGCTTTGTCACTGACAACGAGGAAACTATTGCTACTATGTTTAACTTTTTATTATTTTACAGATTTAGTTGTATGCAACAAATCATGTGCATAGGATGGGGCATGTGTGGGTGAAATCACACCTTTTAGCAAAGTTATTGTTGTGTACCAGTGTCTCTAACTGTATCTATTATTCTTGTGTTGAATTTTCCATATTTCACATTAAATTAATATTTCAGAGCTACTTCCACACATTTCTTTCCAATTTCGCTCGCATAATTTTTTCTGGCGTAGTTCTTCCACAACGTTTCTCTTTCCTTTACATATCACAAAACTAGCCTAATCAAACAAAATAACAATGGAACATTGATAGCTATGATTTTTCCATGTAGCTCTAATTTTGCTTGATTTCTAGAGATGGTAAACGAATATTAAAGTTCTATATAATATTTAAGCATTTCGCACAATGTAACTTGTTTAGCAAATTTAACCATCAACTTTTCACTCACTTTCAAAATGTACTTTGAATTGACGATCTTCAGTGAGTTTTGAGCATGTTTCATTGTCCGAAGATTTTCTTGTGTGGAGAATTCATCGTGTGGGAGGGGGGCGTGGGGAATTTCTTTGATTAGCGCTCTGCCACTGACTGCAAGACAACTATTTCTATTGTGTTTCTCTTTTATTGTTTTACATATTTAGTTATGGAAAACAAATAATGTGTGAAGGATGGGGTATATGTAGGAGTTGTGCATTTGTACCAAATGAAGAATGTGCAAAGGATGTGCTGCTGTGTTTGTCTTTTATTATTTAATTGCATGATTTGCATTTTTGTCTTGAAATTATAGATTAATATAGAACCAAATATTATATGTATAGATTAATAATAATATTAATGAAATTTATATGTATATATTAATGTATTTGAAAATTTAATTTCGTCCCTCCATAAAAAGTTCTGTCTGCGCCCTCATTTTCCTACACATTCCACTTTCTCTGCACAGTAAAAGCTTTGAATAAGGAAATATTTGCACAATCAAGCTCCACAAAATGAACATAATATTTTTGAATGAGATTTGTTCATGGTTAAATTAATTATGCATATCTTGTCCAAAAGGCAAACATAAACAACTAAATGATTCAGAGTTAACGCACTTTGACAACACGGTGAATGCTATAGCCTTTGGCAATGCATCATTGGGAAGAGAAGTGACATAGAAATTTCAGTGTTAGAGCACTCACTGACATCAATCTGTATATTAAGCAAATATGCATATATATAATAGGAAAATGTGAAATATTAAAGTTTGTTTTCATAGTTCAATTAAATTATTACACCATCCTCTACACATCCTTCATTCTGTACATATTAACATTAATAGTTTAACATTAATTTCATCCTTGCGTAATGAAGTTCCCTATGCACCCCCAATATCCCATACATACCCCGTTATCTACACATCCTTCATTCTGCAAAGATTCATAGTTGTATGCAACTACTCTCCCGCTTTCTTCCCAAATTTTCTTGCACAATCTTTCTGGTTTATTTCTGTCACAATGTTTCCCTTTCCTCTGCATATCGCAAAACTAAGATAATTAAACAAAATAGAAATGTAACATTGGTATCTCTTATTTTCTTGGTTTATATAGATGGTAAACTAATATTAAGGTTCCATATAATCTTTAGGCATTCCACAGAATGTAACTTCTTTAGAAATATCCATCACCTTTTCAATCACTTTTACCATGTACTTTGAGCTAACGATCTTTAGTAGGTTTTAGCACGTTCCATTGTATGAAGCTTTTTTTGTTCGAAGCTTTCATCATGTAGAGATTTTCATATGAAAAGATTTCATTGTGAAAAGCTTGCATCATCATTTTCCTTCTTTATGCTGATGATATTGTTCCTATGGCAAGGAATTCCTAGGACCTTAATAATTATTGGAAAGTCCTCAAGGAATTCCTCTTTAGTATCGCTTTGACATAGACAAAGTAAAGGTTATGATAATCAAACCACGTAACATCACTTATGACACTTTCATATTTGACAATAATAATTTTGAAGAATTGCCTTTTTTTCTATGTGCAATGATGCATTGGCTATGACCAAATTAGATTTAACTTTAAATTTTTAAGAAAATCATAACACGAAATCATAATTATGCAAAAAAAAGCTCTTTGCACAACCAAGACTCTTTAATTTAAATTTTAAACGAGAATTATTTATTTGATACGTATATTGAATATTTATAAGGTAACATGACAATTATAATGACTAATTTTGGTTATGTTGTCCGTAGAATCACTCACCAGTTGTTCATCATGCAATGTTTTAGAATCGACATTATGGATCCATGTTACATTATTTTTTTGGTGATCTGGTTACAAATATACCCTTGTCCAAGATGTATAATGTTGTTTTGGTAGTTGCATGCCGCAAGATATTATCTATGAAAGCTCATTTCGAACGAAGGTGCAAAACATGTAGCATTTTTATTAGACAAATAGTGCATCGTTTCTTCTATATGCAAGTAGCTAGAATGTTTATACAATATATGGTATAGTCCTATAAAAATTAGGTACAAATATAAAAAACTAGATAATGTGACAATGTTAAACATGTTTACACAAGATACATTACTGTGTATAACTCTTACGCCTGAATTACTTCTGTGTTATGAATTAGAAACTCTTATTTCCATATATTTGATCTAACTCTTATTGTCGGAGTAGCAGAAATGAACACAAACAGAACATATACCGTTAAAGACAATGATAACTTTACTAAGAGGTCTGTTTATTTTACATTTATTGTCATTTGATTATCTTTGCATTATACAACCTAATGTTTTTTTGCTATATTTTTAATGTACTATAACTAAAAGATTTATTTATTTATTTTTCATTTTTCAGGAAACATATAACACTTAGAGATTCAGATCTAGGAGAAAAATTACAAGGATAAAAGTACTTTGAACATTTCTATAAAACATTTGTATTCATTGAAACTAAAATCTATTTAGAATTTTAGTTGTAATATACATATAAATAAGATTCTATCTGGTAACTATGAACTCGATATTGGAATGTACATTAACAATGATTTTGCATTATTTGGTTTTGTTTTCATTAGTCGGTTCTTACTTAGTGTCAATTATAATGTCCTTTTAAGCAATGATTTCAATGTATTATTTGTGAACAAGAAAAATATATAGAATTCGAATGATGTCATGGTAGAGATGGATGAGGGTGTATATATAACAATGAGATGTACTACATAAACATATATTGAAACAGATAAAGTGAAAGGAACATAAAGCAAGGAAGAAATAAAAGCAAATAGGTAATTCTGTGTAGATTTAGTTAATTATACATCAAATTTCGTTTTATGTGTTTTTGTTCTACTTCTTTGAATATATTTTAATGCAATGCTCATGACTAAGCAAAAAGAGATCGAGTCTATGCCATTGTTGATCAAAGATATTAGTAATAATATAACTGGGAGAATTTTTCATGATGTTGCCTTGGTTACATATCGAACATTTTTTAACAAAGAAAACAAGACAAAATAAATACTATGTGCAAACTTAACAGATAAGAAAGTGAAAATGGCATTAACATTGCTTGTGCCAACATAGTTTATCGAACAACAAGAGAAAAAACTTAGTGCAAATGGTGGTGTTTGTATTAGATATTTTGAAATAATTCCAAAGCATAAATACAATAGTGGTGATTGTGAAAAAAATATTTTTCTAAATAGCTTTAGCACTGTAGAAAACATTTGTCCTATTTGCACAATGTATTGATTCTTTCCAAATATAACAATTGCAAATATGTCCCCTAATGAAGATCAATTTCCAGATGGCACAAACAATGTTATTGAAATTTTGGTAATACACATGAAAATGCAATATGTAATGGAAATAAAAAATGACATTGAAGAATAGGACAGGGTGACAATAAGCTTTGATTTATTTGAATGTTTCATTGTTACAAATTTAATGTCCATATCTTTTTTAATTTTGATGTATTGTTTTATAAATGTTGCATATGTAACAGTTTCAAGTACACAATAAACTTGTTCTGTCATTTCAATCAATTCAAAGTCAATTTCAAGAAAATGTTTTTCCCCTGATCTTGCTAAAAAATATAGTTAAAAAAAGGAAATATTTTTCCAAACTTCACAATCTACATTCACATGCCCATTGAAAACACAAAACAAAGTTAAAAATCTAAGAAAAATGCTTTGTTCAGCGGCTGGAATATGCACGTTAAACTTTATTATATCGTTTATATAGCATAGATAAAGAAAAATGGATAAAAAGACATTTGATTTCATGTTACTAAACCTTTGTTTTCTAAATCAATATTACAATACTTCTAAGGACACCTAACAACGACTAGTGCATATACGAATCCATTTGAAACTATATGTGCGAATTGTAGTAGTCTAATTACAAGTTCTAGAACTATGAATAAAACTATGTTTTATTTCATCACTTACAACCAAGAATCTCACTTCATTTATTTCCATCGGTTAAATTCTATCATACATGCAAATGAGAAGGCTAAAATACAGTGTATTCTGAGAGGCGTGGAACCGGAAAAATTATTTCCTGAACTACAAAAAGTTTCCTATGAGCAATATTGTACAGAGAAATTAGTTGATATTGATTTGTTGTCCAATTTAAAGACACATGGCACATTTACAGTAAACCAACAAAATGTAATTATACGTATACAATGACGAATTTCTTTGTTTACATTGTCGAGCAATCTAGTAATGGTATAGTTCTCATTGCTTGCATTGTTAAGCATCTTAACATTACCATATACTTTTGCTTTACTAGATGATTGGGATCCAAATTCATGTTGTCAAGTAATATGCTATACTAATGAGAACAAGAATAGGAATACAAGCATTGGAGAAAACAAGGCAATTGCTTCTACTAATGCAAATGCTAATATGACAATTTACAAGAATGTATTTCAACGAACTATTTTTTTTAGGTTCTATGTTTTGTACTATGCTATTTACTAAGATTATTTACTATGTTTTGATTTTTATGTGTCGCTGGTGCATTATGCTATGTCACGTTTGCTTTCTTACATTGTTATTTCTTACATTGTTTTAATGATTTATCATATTTGCAAGTTCTATAACTAGTCAAATAATACTACAACTTGGTTATATGGGATATTCGATGGATAATTTTTCAGTGACATTGTTATATTTTAATGGAGTCTACAATGATGGTTTTCTTTGTTTACATTGTCGGCCAATCTAGTAATGGTATATTTCTCGTTACTTGAATTATTAAGCAATCTTAACATCACTTTATACTTTTTGGTTGAAGAATTTAACTATTATCGAACAATTTTTTCGATTTATTGGATGATTGGCATCTGGTTTCATGTTATAATTAGTTGATCTACTATTCTCTTTGCTTGCATTGTCAAGCAATATACTATTGACTACTAGAAAAGGGTGGAGCACCATGCGTAATTTGAGCATTGCTGTAAAGTTTTGACGAGGAAGTGGGATTTGATTACATTGTACAAGAACATATTTAAATGAATTTATTTGTTCAAGTTCTATGTTTTATACTATGTTATTTCCTAAGATTGTTTACTATGTTTTGATTGTTATGTGTAGTTGGTTCGTTATGTTGTGTCGTGTTTGCTTTCCTACAATTTGATTTCTTACATTGTTTTATTGATTCATCAAATTTGCAAATTATATAATTAGTCAGACAATACTACAATTTTGTCCATAATTAGCGACATTGATGTTAATTAATGGAGTCGTTCCAATGGCATTTCCTATAATTAACGACAATTTTGTCTTATGTATCATGACGTAAGAAGAAATGTGTGGAGGTGAGCAGTTGCGTGGGAAATTTTATGAAATGTGGGGCCTTTGCATTCCACATAAGTACTCCACTCGTTGCAATGAAATAATGTCTTCCATACTTTCGATTTCGTCACTTCAACACGTAATCCACATCTACAACAAATGGAATTTCAATTTTTGTGGCTTGCTTAAACCAATCCATTTCTCCTTATGGAAATTCATATTGTAGCTATTAATCAAGGGAATATGAATCCTTAATACTTGTTTGACATCTTTATAAATAAAAAGCTGAGTTTAATAATATTTGACAATGATTGTCGTGCTTTTCAATTTAACTCTAATGTCTAACTAGTTCATTGTTCTATGTCATAATTGTTTTTTGCGATGTAAAATTTCTAAACGAATCATTATCATATAAAACTCAAACAAATTTGTAAAATGAATACGTATTTCAAGAGCTGGAGCAGTACCACATAACTTATAAAATACTTTGCATGCACGTGTATGTGTATATTCCAGAATATTCCAATCTTCTTCTTTTTTGCAATTTTCGGTGAACCGTTAACATTGAATATAGTATGGAAGGAAATTTATTCTCCTTCCCACCAGCTAGCTTTATCATCCGCACTCCACATAATGCTCTCCTACTCCTCTAAACCCCCCTCTATTATCAAATATTCATATTTGTATTATGCTACTTACTAATATCATTTATTATGTTTTTCATTGTCTTGTGTCATGTGTGCTTCTTTCCATTGTGATTTCTTACATTATTTTATTGGTTTATTAGATTTTCAATTCTTCCTGTAAAATAAAGTTATTCGATACAAGATTTAAAGAAATATTTAAATACACCATTATCATACAGAGATGAAACAAATTTGTAAATCGAATAAGCAATACTACGCTATAACCAATAAAATATTTTGCATTTATACATATGTGTGTATGTCAAAATAGTCCTATATGTTTTTTTTGCTGTGTTGAGAATATTACGATACATTGCCTTTAGCATATACTAAATTTCAAAATTGGTTGAGCAAATAGCAAGATTCCCTAATAATTTATTTACTAATCAACCATTGGTTATGGATATTAATGCTTCTACTGATTATGTTTCCAAAATGGAGATCTGATTGCTTTGTTCATGTTTTGTGAGAGCTCTTCTAATAACGTTCTTACAATGTCTAGTTCATCTTCAAACCACCTAAGAATTTGTTAAAGTTCCAATATCTTATCCATTAGCATTAAAATATCTCGACTAAATGCTAATATAACTTGGTTAAGCATTAAGATATCTTGGCCGTCACAAATGCAAAAAACGATAGAAAACTTAGAAGGCAAAACCTAAAAACACTTAACAGTTTCAGAACAAACAAAGTAAGTCAATTGCCTAAAACAAGTTTAGTGCTGACTTTAGTACTAACGAGTCTATAACAAAATGAACATGTTGACAAATTTATTTCACAAACAACAAGCTTGCATAAAATACGTCAAAGGAGATAATTCATTCAAATCATGATTTGACATCTAAGTTTTAAAACGACATTTAAATATTATTGATTTTGATAGTATTCATTAACTAGTGATCACCATCAATATGGATAGTACTAATTTTCCTGATCTTTAATTAGAAAATTCTATTTTGAAATTAGTTACTTTAAATCATATACATTTTACTTAAATTCCAACTCAATATAATCCAATTGATACAATTACATTTCATGATTGATGTGTTTTACAAGCTTTATAAATCGATAGCAAGATATTGTTTTATTAATATCCTAAACCACATCTTACTTTGATTAACTAAAGCTCTCATGCCAATAAATATAAGTCTTTTTGCATTTATTCAATGAGCGAAAGTGTATGCAGGACATTTACTATGTAAACTTGTTTTTCTATAGACCAACTTTTATTGTGTGTAGTAAGGAGTAATTTCAAATCTTATATGTCAATTCATGACTTAGATGCATTTGAAAGATTATCCAAATATTAAATGAAATTTGTTCATTGAATTAAGTCAATTAAGTAACAACTTATGACTTGGTGTGGTTTCTAACATTGTACATTAAGCTAAAAACTAGCATGCCAAAAGTATTATAAGTTTTTTTTCACAATGAAAGCTTTAATTGTAAGTTCTACACTTTGAAAATCAAATTGAAAAAGTTTATCATTCTAAATGGATTAGAAAATAGAAACTGACACATGTTTTCATGTTTATCTATTCTTTCATGCATTTCAACATTTCTCTCAATTGACCAAAAGAATCAAATAAGATGGGAAATGAAAAGCTCGAAAAATCGATAATGTTCGAAGCAAAGATTACAGTATCGATAATAACTTAACAAAACTTTCAGGATCATTACATTTTCAAAAACCATTTTGTTCCAAACATCACTAGAAAGATAAGACTAAATAACTCCATCAATATCCATGTTGCACCTTCATATAGGCACAACATAACTGAAATGAGTCTCAAACTACTTAGTCTAAAAATAGTCTGGGAAATAGATTCAATATGCCATCAAAAAATAGATGCAGATCCATTCTCATAACCATCACTTGGCCTCCAACCTAATCTCTATCTCATAAAATGTACTTCCTCCACATATCCTCCATCTATGACTAATCTCTCTAAATGGTCACTTATAGATACAAACTACCATAACCAACACCAACTGCACCAACACCAATAGCAACAACATCTCCAACTAAACTCGCTCTTTTAAAAGTAGTAATCATTACAAAATGCATCATAGTAAATGTTGTTAAGCACTTGAGCGATATGTTAATTGCATGTTGATTTGCTGAATAGATATTATCATTGTTAAGCGTTAATTAATTCTTCAAGGCTAAGTGGGAATTCCAAGTTTCTGCATCTTAATAAACATTACCGTTTGGACACAATTTCTTCAAATAACACACTTGTCCTTTTTTGCATGCTCTAGTACTAAATGCTTTCAACAGTTTGCACATTACATGTTATCATTATAATGATTATGTAATAAAATATGTTATAGACACTAATATTAAACTGTTCAAATAACGAGTGCAATATGCGACATTAAATTTAATAAATTATATTTGATATTGTATGTTGGTTTTGAAGTGCAGAGAAATTTATTTTGCAACATTGTGTGTTAGGTTTGAACTTTTTTCGCACTCCCACACGTGTTCCGAAAAAAAGTCTAAAGTGTGGAGTCTTTAGTGTGGTAGAAATTGGTTTTGCATCATTGAAGAAAAATAACTATTCTACACACTTATACGGAAATCATTCATTATGTAGAGAGTTTTGTGCAAAGATATTTCATTGTGCAAAGAGCTTTCACTGTGTAGATAGATTTGAGTGGATAACATACATTATACAAACAAAGATTTTATTATGCGGAGTATGTCCAAACTACGTACAACCTTTAATAAATTGACTAATGGTATTCATAATACGATTCAGTGTTAAAATAATACTAACAATATATAATAATAATGATGCAAAACATTTGTGCGGAGAGATAATGCAAATTCAAACTTAACGTCAAAGAATTAATTAATGCTTATGAGTGCTATTAATATCTATTCAGCAAAATAATATGCAATCATGTTATCATTGTGCAAAGTGTTGTTTTCACTTCGTACAACCATTACTAAATTATAACGATATTCAAAATACGATTCAGTGTTAAAATATTACCAATGATATATAATAATAATGATGCAGAACAATTGTGTGGAGAGAGAATGTGAACATCGAAGAATTAAATAATTCTTAACAATGATATTAATATCTACTCATAAAAATGATACATAATCACATTACCATCGAAATTCTTAATAGAATTTACTTTAATATCGATAAAATTGTATCTATCGATATTTTAAAATAATATTTTTAGCATTTATTCAGTGAATTCAAGTATATGCACATGTTTCTATAGCCAACATACCTGATATAAAATTGAAATGATGTGCGGATATCCTTCGTACAATTCTATTCTAATTATATGTATTCTAATTACCATTTACTATTTTTTCTATTAACAATAGAATGATTGATGCAACTTTGACTGTGAGTGATTTTTTCCTTATCGCATAGTACAGAGGTAAAGTCCAAGTTTTTATTATGCAAAGTGCTTCTCCATACACCCTTATCTCTGCACACAATATTTTGTTGTTATTGTGGAGTTCATAGGTAGAGTCAAAGTTTTATTGTGCAACGTGATTGTCCACACTCCCTTATCTCCTCTACTGTTAATTAATTGATTAAGGCTATACTTCTCTATGTGGGGCCCACATTTTCTTGTTATTTGAGAATGCTCACATTTTTGCAATTTATCTTTATTGCAGAGTGCAAAGATGTAGTCGAAGTTTGTATTCTGTGAAATTCTTCTCAATAATCCCTTATCTCTACACATGCTCGTTCTTCACGCACAATACTTTGTCATTATTGCAAAATGCAGAGATAGAGTCGAAGTTTTTATTTTAGCATAACGATTTCATTACTAGCCTTAATTAACTTTTTAATATTCAGTAATCTGCACTCCAAAATGTTGCTATGTGTAGATGGATAATGTATATGAAAGTGTAAAAAATAATGAACGAAGATTCTACCACACATATTATTTTCCGCACATCACTTTACTCACCCATAACAAAAACTGGTTGCGGAAAATTGTTTATGCATGTATTTTCTGAATAAATGGTGAAAATAATATTTTATAATACTAATTGATTTTCTAAAAAGAAATAATCATTATACAGTGTTGATTTTCAGAATAAATGCTCATGTTAACCGGGAAGGGAAATAAATAAATCTACAAATTAAGTTATGAAAACATTTTAAAATTAGGGAATTTTTTTTGGTTTGCAAAAAAATTGGCAAAATAAGATTTTACACCAAAAGCAAAGAAACAATTTACTTTGATGTAGGGTATATCCAACAAATTAAATAGAGTGATATAGATAAATATCACACATGGATTTGTTTTATTTTTATTTTCAAATTCGATGATGAACTAAGGTGAAATGCCACAACCTTGTATATCATCAACCAAAATTTATTCTTCTAATGTCCAAAAAATCCAAGAAGGATTGACACAATTCACAACTAGACTACAAATAGCTATTCTAAATTGATTTGCTCCATACATTCTCAGAAACATACCTACAAACATAATACATTTTTATAACATAATTACAAAAAAAGACTAATAATTGTCTAAATCACTACAAATTCTCCATAACAGAAGCAATCTACACTTCATTAAATTATGTCTCAAGTTGAGAAGGAGTGGAGTTTGGTCATTGGCAGAGTCAAAGCTACTCTCCTCGTGAGGCGCTAAAATCCCATGCTCAAGCGTCAACTCCAATATTGCCATTTTTCATTTAAAAGATTGAAATGGACCCATGATTTAGATAGAATCATATGAGCATGATTTGAGACCAAAGTGATGAGAAGCACCAACCATCTTAAATAAAGAAATGTTGAGCTCTTGCTTCACAATCCCACACTCCCACACGTGTTCCAAAAAAATGTCTAAAATGTGGTAGAAATTGATTCCGTGGCATTGCAGAAAAGTAACTATTCTCCACACTTATGCGGAAAGCATTCACTATGTATAGATTTTTGTGCAGAGAGATTTCATTGTGCGAAGAGCTTTCATTGTGCAGATAGATTTGAGTGGATAACATTCATTTATACGAACAAAGATTTCATTATACGGAGTTTGTCCTCAGTCCGTACAACCTTTAATCAATTAACTAATGGTATTCATAATATGATTCAGTGTTAAAATAATACTAATAATATATAATAATAACGATGCAAAAAATTTGTGCAAAGATAATGCAAATTCAACTTAATGTTGAAGAATTAATTAATGCTTATGAGTGCTATTAATATCTATTCAAGAAAATGATATGCAATCATGTTATCATTGTGCAAAGTATTGTTTAACTCCATACAACCTTTATTAAATTAACTAGCGATATTCATAAGACGATTTAGTGTTAAAATATTACCAATAATATATAATAATAATGATGTTGAAGAATTGTGTGGAGAGAGAATCTAAACATTGAATAATTAAATAATTCTTAACAATGATATTACTATCTACTCATAAAAATGATACACAATCACATTATCACCGAAATGCTAAATATAATTTACTTTGATATCGATGCATATGTTTCTATAGCCAATATCCCTGATATAAAATTGAAACGATGTGTAGATATCCTTCGTACAATTCTATTCTAATTATCATTTACTAATTTTCTATTAACAATAAAATGATTGATGCAACTTTGACTGTGAGTGTAGTTTTTCCTTGTTGCATAGTACAGAGGTAAAGTCCAAGTTTTTATTATGCAAAGAGCTTCTCCATACTCCCTTATCTTTGCACACACACATTCTCCGCACACAATATTTTGTCATTATTGTGGAGTTCATAGGTAGAGTCAAAGTTTTATTATGCAACGTGCTTGTCCGCACTCCCTTATCTACTCTATTGTTAATTAATTTATTAAGGCCATACTTCTCTATGTGGGGACCACATTTTCTCGTAATTTGAGAATGCTCACATTTCTACAATTTATCTTTATTGCAAAGTGAAAAGGTGTAGTCGAAGTTTGTATTTTGTGAAATTCTTCTCGATATTCCCTTATCTCTACACATACCCATTATTCGCACACAATACTTTGTCATTATTGTGGAATGCAGAGATAGAGTCGAAGTGTTTATTTTAACATAACGCTTTCATTATTAGCCTTAATTAGCTTTTTAATATTCAATAATATGCACTCCAAAATGTTGCTATGTGCGGATGGATAATGTATATGAAAGTGTAAGAAACAATGAACGAATATTCTGCCACACATATTATTTTATGCACATCACTTTACTCTGCCATAACAAAAACTGGTTGCGAAAAATTGTTTATGCATGCATTTTTTGAATAAATTGTGAAAATTATATTACATAATACTGATCGATTTTCTAAAAAGCAATAATCACTATACAATGTTGATTTTCCAAATAAATGCTCACGTTAACTAGGAAGGGAAATAGACAAATATGCAAATTAAGTTACCAAAACATTTTATAATTAGGGAAATATTTTTTGGTTTGCTAAAAGGTTAGCAGGATCCCAAAAGCAAAGCAACAATTTACTTTGATGTAGGGTATAGCCAACGAATTAAATAGAGTGATATAGATAAATATCATGCATGGATTTGTTTTATTTATATTTTCGAATTCGATGATGATCTAAGGTGAAATGTCACACCCTTATATATCATCAACCAAAATTTCTTCTTCTAATAGTCCAAAAAATCAAAGAAGGATTGACACAATTCACAACTACACTACAAGTAGCTATTCTAAACTAATTTTCTCCATATAGTCTCAAAAACATACCTACAAACATAATATATTTGTATAACATAATTAAAAAAGACTAATAATTGTTTAAATCACTACATATCCTCGATAACAAAAGCAATTTGTGCTTCATTAACTTATGTCTCAAGCTGAGAAGGAGTGGAGTTTGGTCACTGGCAGAGTCAAAGCTACTCTCCTCGTGAGACACTAAAATATAATGCTCCACCATGATATCCTCATCTTCTTCATTATCATCCTGCTAAGCATTGATGTCCTATGCTTGAGCTAAATTATCCAAATGAAAACTCAACATTTCATTTTCTAATTTCAACCACTCTAGCTTCAGCTCCAATATTACCATTTTTATTCAAAAGCTCAAAATGGACCCATGATTTAGATATAATCATTTGGGCATGATTTAAGACCAAAGCGATGAGAAATACAAAGCACCGACCATTTTAACTAGAGAAATGTTGAGCTCTTCCTCTGCAATTCCAGAATTGCGCTCCATAAAATTCAACTTGCACCAAAGCTATTGATAAACTTGGAAAAGTATGGCTCTAATCCCTGACTCTATGCTAGAAAAGTCACTCCAACAATATATATATATATACACACACACACCATCAATTTAACTTTCCTTGATTTTAAGCCTTTGTCTCCACCATTAATGTCGACTCGATCCAAAGGTACCAAAGAATCAAGAAAATCAAACGCGATAATGGAAAGATTACAGTCTGAAGAAAATTCCATTATATGCTTGAAAAGTCACTCTAACAATCTATATATTTCATCAATCTAACTTTCCTTGATTTTACGCCAACTCAATTCACAGGTACCAAACAATCAAGAAAATCGAAGGAGCAAATAGAAATATCACAATCTGAAGAAAATTCTAATTCATTATGCATGGAGTGTTCATTGTGTAGAGTTTTCTCTGCACTATGCACAATTAATTAGCAATACTCAGAATACGAAGATATGGATTATTTAGAATTAAAATACTACCAATAATATATAATAATAATGATGCAGAAGAACTATGTGGAGAGAAAATATATATGGAAGTGCAGAACATCGCAGCACACTTGTATTTGTTATTGAAAAATGATTTTGTAGAGAGATTTCCATGGAGAGATTATTCTCCAGTCTTCCACACTCAGTCTCTGAGAGGTCTTTGTTGAGAGTTTCCATTTTGTAGAGTTTTCTCCACAATCTACACAACCTTTACTCAATTGACTAGTGGTATTCAAAATATAGAAATATGGATTATCTAGTATTAAAATATTACCAATAATATATAATAATAATGATGCAAAATAATTATGTGGAGAGAGAATGCATACAAAATTGTGGAACATTGCGACACACTTGTATTTGTTATTAACAAATGTTTGTGAGGAAAGCTTTCACTGAGCGGAGATATTTCATTAAAAGAGCACAACTTTTAATCAGTTAATTAGGGGTATTTACAATAAAAAGATATGGATTATTTGGGATTAACAATAATATGTACACGGAAGCCCGAAACATCACAACACACTTATTTTTTTATTATTAACAAATGCTTGTACGAAGAACTTTCACTGCGCGGAGGGTTTTGTGCCAACATCTTTCATTATTAGAGCCATTGTTGATTTGGGTCATTTTTTTTTCTCTTAGTAACAAATGAAAAAAATGATAGACAAATTAGAAAGAAAAACATAAATACACTTAACAGTTTCATAACAAACAAAGTAAGTCAATTACCTAAAACAAGTTTAGTGTTTACTTCAGTACTAACGAGTTTATAAAAAAATGAACATGTTGACAAATTTCTTTCACAACCAACAAGCCTGCATATAATAAATCAAAGGAGATAACTCATTCAAATCATGAATTGACATCTATGTTCTAAAAGGAAATTTATACATTATTGATTTTAATGGTATTCATTAGCCAGTGTTCGCCATCAATATGGCTAGTACTAATTTTCCTCATCTTTAATCAGAAAAAGTTTGTTTTGAAATTAATTGCTTTTAATCATATACATTTTACTTAAATTCCAACTCGACATAGCCCAATTGATACAATTACATTTCATGATTGACGTGTTTCACACGCTTTATAATCAATATCGAGATACTATTTTATTAATATCCTAAACCACATCCTATTTTGATTAACTAAAGCTCTCATGCCAATAAATATAAGTCTTTTGGCATTTATTCGGTGAAAAAAAACATATGCAGGACATTTACTATGTAAACTTCTTTTGCTATAGATCAACTTTTATTGTGTGTAGTAAGGAGTGATTTCAGATCTTAGATGTCAATTCATGACATAGATGCCTTTGAAAGATTATCCAAATATTAAATGATCTCTATTCTGTGAATTAAGTCAATTAAGTCAATTAAGTAACAATTTATGGCTTGTTGTGGTTTCTACCATTGTACGTTATGCTAAAAGCTAGCATTCCAAAATTATTATAAGTTTTTTTGTGCAATGAAAGCTTTGATTGTAAGTTCTACACTTTGAAAATCAAATTGCAAAAGTTCATCATTCTAAATGGATTATAAATTAGCATCTGACACATGTTTTTATGTTTATCTATTCGTCCATGCATTTTAGCATTGCTTTCAATTGACCAAAAGAATCAAATAAGATGGAAAATGAAAAGCTCAAAAAATCGATAATGTTAGAAGCAAAGATTACAGTATCGATAACAATTTAACAAAACTTTCAGGATCATTACATTACCAAATACTATTTTGCTCCAAACATCACTAGAAATATAATATTAAATAACACCATCAATATCCATGTTTCACCTTCAGATAGGCACAACATAATTGAAATGAGTCTCAAACTACTTAGTCTAAATATAGTCTGGGAAATAGATTCAATATGCCATCAAAAAATAGATGCAGATCCATTCGCATAACCATCACTTGGCGTCGAACATAATCTCTAACTCATAAAATGTACTTCCTCCACATATCCTCCATCTATGACTAAACTCTTTGAATGGTCACCTATAGATACAAACTACCCATAACCAACACCAGTTGCACCAGTATCGATAGCAGCAACATCTCCAACTGAAGTCGCTCTTTTAAAAGCAGTAATCACTATAGAATGCATCATAGTAAATGCTATTGAGCGCTTGAGCAATAACTTAATTGCATTTTGATTTGCTGAATAGAAATTAATATCACTGCTAAGCATTAATTAATTCTTCAATGCTAAGTGTGAATTCCAAGTTTCTGCTTCTTCATAACATTACCGTCTTGACACAATTTTTTCATATGACACACTTGTCCTTTTTTGCATGCTCTAGTACTAAATGTTTTCAATAGTTTGCACATTACTTGTTAGCATTAGAATGATTACGTAATAAAATATGTTATAAACACAAATGTTAAACTATTCAAATAGCAAATAACGAGTGCAATGTGCAAGATCAAATTTGATAAATGAGATTTGATATTGTATGTTGGATTTGAAGTGCAGAGAAGTTGATTTTGCAACATTGTGTGTTAGGTTTGAACTTTTTTCACACTCCCACACTCCCACACGTGTTCCAAAAAAATGTCTAGAGTGTGGATTCTTTAGTGCGGTTTAGAAATTGATTCTGCGTATTGCAGAAAATTAACTATTCTACATAGTTATGCAGAAATCATTCATTATGCAAAGAGATTTGCGCAGAGAGATTTCATTGTGCGAAGAGCTTTCACTGTGCAGATAGATTTGAGTGGATGACATTCATTATATGAACAAAGATTTCATTATGCAAAGTTTGTCCACATTGTAGACAACCTTTAATCAATTAACTAACAGTATTCAAAATACGATTCAGTGTTAAAATAGTATTAATAATATATAATAATAATGATGCAAAAAATTTGTATGGAGAGAGAATGAAAATTCGAACTTAACGTTGAAGAATTAATTAATTCTTGTCAGTGCTATTAATATCTATTCAGTGAAATGATATGCAATCATGTTATCATTGTGTAGAGTGTTGTTTTCACTCCGTACAACCTTTACTAAATTAACTAACGATATTCAAAATATGATTCAGTGTTAAAATATTACCAATAATATATAATAATAATGATGTGGAAGAATTGTGTGGAGAGGGAATGTGAACATCAAAGAATTAAATAATTCTTAACAATGATATTAATATCTACTCATAAAAATGATACACAATGACATTATCACCAAAATACTTAATAAAATTTACTTTGATATCGATAAAAATGTATCTATCGATATTTTAAAATAATATTTTCAACACTTATTCAGTGAATTCAAGTATATGCACATGTTTCTATAGCCAATATGCCTGATATAAAATTGAAAAGATGTGCGGATATCATTTGTACAATTCTATTCTAATTATATGTATTATAATTATAATTTACTAATTTTTCTATTAACAATAGAATGATTGATTCAACTTTGGTTGTGAGTGCAATTTTTCCTTACCACATAGTACAAAAGTAAAGTCCAGGTTTTTATTATGAAAAGTGCTTCTCCATACTCCCTTATCTCCGCACATACACGTCCTCCACACACAATATTTTGTTGTTATTGTGGAGTTCATAGGTAGAGTCAAAGTTTTATTGTGGAATGTGCTTGTCCACACTCCCTTATCTCCTCTACTGTTAATTAATTGATTAAGGCTATACTTCTTTATGTGGGGCCCACATTTTCTCTTATTTGAGAATGCTTGCATTTTTGCAATTTATCTTTATTGCAGAGTGAAAAGGTGTCGTCGAAGTTTGTATTTTGTGAAATTATTCTTAAAAGTCCCTTATCTCTACACATACTCGTTCTTTGCACACAATACTTTGTCATTATTGTGGAATGCGGAGATAGAGTCGAAGTTTTAATTTTAGCATAACGATTTCATTACTAGCCTTAATCAACTTTTTAATATTCAATAATCTGTGCTCCAAAATGTTTCTATGTGCAGATGAATAATGTATATGAAAGTGTAAAAAACAATGAACAAAGGTTCTACCACACATATTGTTTTTTGCACATCACTTTACTCATCCATGACAAAAATTGTTTACAGAAAATTGTTTATGCATGCATTTTCTGAATAAGTGGTGAAAATATTTTATAATACCAATCGATTTGCTAAACAGAAATAATCATTATACAATGTTGATTTTCCGAATAAATGCTCACGTTAACCAGGAAGGGAAATCGAAAAATTACCAAATTAAGTTACGAAAACATTTTAAAATTAGGGAAATATTTTTTGGTTTGCGAAAAGATTAGTAGAATAAGATTTTACACCAAAAGAAAAGCAACAATTTACTTTGATGTTGGGTATAGCCAAAAAATTAAATAGAGTGATATAGATAAATATCACGCATGGATTTGTTTTATTTTTATTTTTGGATTCGATGAAGGACTAAGGTGAAATTGCACAAACTTGTATATCATCAACCAAAATTTCTTCTTCTAATGTACAAAAAAAACCAAGAATGATTGACACAATTCACAACTGGACTACAAATAGCTATTCTAAACTGATTTTCTCCATACAGTCTCCAAAACATACCTACAAACATAATATATTTATATAACATATTTAAAAAAAAAAGACTAACAACTGCCTAAATCACTACATATCCTCCATAATAGAAGCAGTATGTGCTTCATTAAGTTATGTATCAAGCTGAGAAGGAGGGGAGTCTGGTCACTGGTAGATTCAAAGCTACACTCCTTGTGAGGCGCTAAAATCCCATGCTCCACCATGATATCCTCATCTTCTTCATTATTGTTCTGCTCAGCATTGACATCCTCTGCCTCAACTAAATTATCCACATGAAACTCAACATTTCATTTTTTAATTGCAACCACTCCAACGTCAACTCCAATATTGCCATTTTTATATTTAAAAGCTCGAAATGGACCCATGATTTAGATAGAACGATTTGAGCATTATTTGAGACCAAATCGATGAGAAATCCATAGTATCGACCATTTTAACTAAAGAAATGTTGAGCTCTTCCTTTGCAATTCCATAATTGTGCTCTATAAACTTCAACTTGTACTAGACTTGTTGATAAACTTGGCAAAGTATGGCTCTAATCCTTGACTCTATGCACACGAAGATAGTCATTTTTATTCAAATAATGAAGATGTTGAATCTGATAAATAATATCAATTACTTATGGCATTTGAAGAGAAATATGATGAATATGGTAATGTTTTTATGAATCCTCTAGAAGAAAAATATACTCTCATTGAAGAAATAACTCAGTTAAAAATCTGTCTAGAAGAAGCTAAATTAGTTGAAGAAGTTTTGAAGAAACAAATTATAGAAAAAGAAAGGCACGATGAAAGGTTAGAACTTGAAATAGTGGGTGTAAGAAAGGAACTTGAGAAAACAATGGCCTTCAATCTTAGATTTGCTAAAGGATCTGAAACTTTAGAATAAATCATCAAAGTACAACACTCTCCTCTAATAAAGACAATTCTTGGATACAATGATGAATCATTAAAGACTATAAAATATTCTGAAACATGTATAGGAAGCTATCTCAATGCAGTGAAAGGAAGCAATGATCAAAATTCCAGCTCTCAGTAAAGGAATGAGGGATCATATGTGTTATCACCCTAAATCTTTGTCTCTAAGCTTTGGAAAGTTTCCTTGTTTCTAGTCATAGTCTTATAAGTTTTGAGTCATCTCATCACAATTAGTGTCATTCTCATTTACAAACCCTTCTTCTAGTCATGGCGTTAAAGGGTCTCTAGTTCATTTCATGCTTTAAGGGTTAGGTCATAAGGTTAGAAGTCTTTTAAGGTCATATCTCTTTTCCAAATAAAGTTTGACAGCCTCATTCCATGTCCTAGAAGCCTCACTAGGTGTTTAGAAGTCACATCTCACATAATTTTGGAGAAATTTTGAAACTAGCTACGAAATCACTGAACTAGGAGTTTTTGTAGCGCGCTAGAAAACCCCTGGAAAACCCTGTTTCAGCATAAAAAACTCTGCTTTCTCCGTTTAATAGTCAACTTCCAGAAGGGGTCCTGAGCAGCTGAGAACTCAATTTTGAAAACTCAAAGAGGATTTTCTTCCTAACATACCAAAATACAAAAAACTCTTTCAGTTTCTTAAAATTCGTTCTGAGGTGGGAGCAATTTATGGTTAAACTTGCACTACAAAACTGCTGAAAGTCAAGCTTTGTCTTCTGGTTTTAGTAGTCTTTTTCAAGATCAGTTTCTGGTCACAGGAAAAATTATTTTGGAATTATGACAGAGGTTTCTTTTCATTAATACTCAGGCTACAATAACCTATCTCACTTTATTCATAAGTGTTTTCATTTGAGAGATACTAAGCTTTCATTAAGACCCTAATTTCAGAGAACAAAGTTTTCTTCTTTGACACGTGTTTTTCAAGGACAGATTCTGGACAGTTGGAGAAGTGTTTTAAAAAAAGAGATGTTTTTTTTCTAGACATCATGGAATACAAAAACCTCCTTCAGTTTCGAAAAATGTGTCATGGATGAGGAGATAAAGGCTCTGTCCCACGTGCCAACTTTCAAGGATCCTAAACCTAAAAGCAGGGAAACATGTTCCCTAATTTCTAGGGTTTTTCATCAGCAATCAGGTGACCACGTGGGAGGCTTCATCAAATTTGACTTCATGAGGTTGCAGCTGTCAAAGAATGCATTTAAACGTTTAGATAAGGTTGTTGTAATCATAATAAGGAGTTACACTCCTAGTTGTATTAGGTCTCTAGGACTACTAGTTAGCTGTCAAATGCATTTAAAGGTTTGTTTTATGGTTAGAATAGGTGTCACTGATGGAAAATTCGAATTCCCCTCATGATGGAGGAAGGAATCCAAGCTTGTAACGAACTCTATATATGGAAAGAGATGCAATGCACTCAAGGTTGGAAATTTTTCAAAGAACACTAAAATTGTGCTTTTGTAGAAGACTGTGTTTTAATGTAATGCAGTGATTTGGCTTTGTTCCTCAGGATTTAGGAGTTCAATGTTTATTTTTTCCTATGGTTGTCTTCATTTTATTTCTAGCAGTAGTATGAATGCATGATTACTTAGAACTCATTGGCTATGATCTAACTTCCTTAATGTATTTGTAGACTGTGTCTTCCTACATATTTCTGATGTGTTACTGATATGTTGAACTCCAGATGCCCTGACTTCCATGAAAATTTAATGTTATTGTCATACTGAAGCATTTCTTGACTCCATAAGCCCAATGGATGTTTAGTGATCATGTTCAACCATTCATATTTCTTCACTTGTTTCATAGAGTTAGCCATCTAATCCATTATCAATATCATTAATCCTTTGAGAGAGCCCTCTCAGGTTGAGGAGGCTAAGCCTCAACCAAAAGTAGGTCTGAAAGAGTTACACAAGGCCTTCCTAATCAGCAGCCTATCAGGGTTGGGTTTTGTGATAACATTTGGTGCATCTGCCTCGAGCCTAAAGTCTATTCATTCCTGAAATCAAGAAGCTAAACTTCTGAAGGTAGCAGGAGCTCAGACATCTTTTTGAGGCTGCAAAACTACCTTGGCGACTCCACACATCAAATAAAAAATTGGAAGGTGACTCCACTGCTAGAAGATCAGTAGCTTGATGAAGTTTCAAAATGAGTTCCATTGCAAGAATGCCATGTATGCCCCTATGAATCAGTCTCATATCCCTGGTTTTCCAAATCCTATGCCCAAGGTTGATTGGTTAGATGATCTTCCAATATTCAAAGATGAAAAGAAGGACAATGCTGCTCTTCATTTGGTTAGGTTCCATATGCATGTACGCAGTCTTAAGGTTCATTTCCCTGAAGATTGTCTCATGAAGATGTTTATGACCACTTTAGAAGGAAAAGCATGGTTTTGGTATAAAATCTTGGAAAATGGTTCATTATGTTCTCTTGCTGATTTTCATGATGAATTCTATGAGATGTATAAAGAATCTCATCCTTCCTTATTGCTGGTCAAATATTGTTGTAAACATTCTTTGATTCTTATTCAGTATTTGGAGGATTGTTATGATGATGATGAATTTATGGATGAAGAAATTTTAGAAGCTCTTCATAACAATGCATTTCAACACCAAGAAGAA